>VUQI01002347.1:0-12346 GCA_015106735.1 Paratilapia polleni | reverse complement strand
ACCAGGTTAAAAGACAAAAAAAAAAAAAAAAAAAAAAAAAAGAAGACTCATAATTTTCATGTGACTGCACCAGCAACCCTGTTTGACCTTGCTGACTGCATTAATTTAAGATCCACAGCCCAAGTGTAATAATCCCAACCCATATGTTAGGACCATATTCACTCCTAGCACAAACATACACTTCACCCCATTACTATTAAACCCCCAGATGTTCCTTTGCCAGTCCTGTTTAATATGCAGAAAGAATCGGAAAATAATTAAACTCTGTGGCAAGTGATATAACCCCAATTACCTCATTGGAGCTCTGGTAGCAGGGCAGACAAGAGTACTGCAATTCACTGTAATCTTTGGGCACTGCAAATGTCAGGATCTGTGCAGAATCACAGCATGTTTTTCCTGATCAGGATTATGCACTGGGGCACACAAGGTGAAAGCAGTACATCACCAAAAAAAAAAAAGGGAATAAATTTGTGATGCTGTGCTTTGTCATTTTGGCTTGTTTGCCTTGTATTGTCCTGCAGAGATATAGTAAAATGGTATAGATTAGGTTAATTCTCTGAAATATACAGTGTAGTCAACTGGCTAAACAAGTTTCTAATCCTTTAGACTGCCTGTGTAAAATGTTTCAGGCAACAACGGTCAAAGCATGAAATGCCTTCAAATAAGCTTCTGTGTCAACACAATGCTGTATGTTAATGTGTTATTTCCTGTCTTTACTACACTACCCACAAATAATGCGACATGGGTTGCACCAACACCAACCAACTGTTGTTGCAATAGCATACAGGATACATACTACATAGCTGCAAATTTAACTGGCTGGCTACAGGCAAGATATATCTGAGTTCAGCTTGACACCAATTCCAAATGCCATGCCATCTTCTTGCATGTCTCTCCCCCTTTTTGTAACTGCTCCCGCTGGGTCTGCAGTCTGTGTTCAGCTGTTTGGGACAGCATATGAATATTCTGAGCAGCTCTTTTGCATACAGAGCATAGCAAAACAAACCAAAAACATTCTTGTTAATTGTGGCATTTGTTAAAAGATGCCAAGAGGCACCCAGTTGTCAAAGAGCTCACTATATAAGGAGCTGACCCACATAGACTGTACAGTATTGCACACCCATTTTATGCCTCCATCCAAGCACTCATTTCTCTGCCCGAATGATTGACAGGGCTTCAACACTGCAACTGTGATGAAAAATCACCCCCGCCGTCCTCCCCCTCATCTCCTCCTCCTTCTTGTTCCATCCTAATCTGCTCTTATGGGTCTCAGCCCATGGCGTCTTAAACCCCTCTGTCTCCAACAGCTGTTGAGGACAGGGAGGTATGGAGAGATTAAATGAATCTTTGCAGCCCCCAGAAGGAATCCTACATGCCTCTCTGCCTCTAGCCCCTGCTAGTGTCTTTGATTTGCTGTGTTTTCCAACCCAGTCAAGTCCCATTGGGTGTAAGGGGGCTCCTACACATGCCAACCTACATACAGACCTCTTTAGTCTCCATGGTGGCTGTTGAGCTTATAAATGTTGTTTAGGAAGATAAAAGGCTCAGCTGCTTTCATAGTGCTGGAGGAAACCAGTGAATTGAGAGGTTCTTGCATGTGCTCCAGATGAGTAGGGTTCAGTCACTCTTTTTCACCATATATTCTAGTTGTTATGAAGCACCAGTCTCTCATGGGTGCAGTGCCATTGCTGCTTCTTTACTTTCTTATACACCTTGAATATAAAGTGCAATACATGGAATCAGTCAAATCTGCTCTGGTTGTAAGAGAGATAGGGTATGATGACAAACCTCTGAGGAATTCCTGCCACCTTATATTAGTCATCTACAATTAATAGCCTGCGATGGCTCTGGATGATGCACAGCCAAATAAATGAGCATGGATGCCCTGCGCTTCACCTTGCAAAACAGGCAGAAACGTGTTAAGAGAAGAGACAGAGTCACGCTCTGCCTTTCTTATTCTCGCTGCCTTTTATCTTGGCACTTTGTTAAAACCAGTCCTGTGGTGACCATTTCTGATGCTACTCTGGACATAATTGCATCCACATTGAAAACATTTCCTTATGAGCCAAAATGCAGTACTATTTGCTTCCACTCTGTGATGCATTTGGGATACATCATGGTTACAAGTGATTTGCTTTAACTAACATTTCATATACAATACTGCGCTCTGTTCTTGTGCAGAGCAAAGCCTCACTGGCACACGGTGGAAACTGAAGCAGTGCGTGTGAAATCTCAGGGCTGCCGTAACCCTGGTAACGTTCAGAGGAAATTTGGAGGAAGGGAGACAGATTATTCTCAGTGAGCATCCACTACGCTAATACAGTGTGTCTCTCAAGTGTGTGTAATTTTCACATTTGGTCCCTGAACAAGCCTCCTGTTGCTTTTAATTTCAGCTTTACCACTACAGAAGTGAGCCTAGATACCAAGGAATCATTATGTGGCAGTTCAGTAGTCAGTGTGTAGCAAAACGAGGCTGGGTACTCTGTACTCTAGTGTGTTAATAACCCTTTCAGCATGCTTTGTGCAATATTTTTTTATTCCCTTTTAATGTTTTCATGTCTTTCATCCTAGCCTCCCTGACTGAATTTGATTTTGGTGGTTTTAAATGTTTCATTTCTGAATACTGCTTGTGTTGGAAGTACCATTGTTGATATTTTATACCGGTGCTGCTTTTGATACTGCTCTCTTACAGCACAGTATGCTGGATGATGGCGCTCTGCTTCATATTGCGTGGGTTTACATGTGTAACCACACACTACATGGTTCTGCCTGAGGTATCAGGCCATGCCATTGTTGTGGTATCACCAGGCTCAGTACCTTTGTTGCGTGCCAATTGCCTCTTTACCCGTTTAACTTAACTGCCTCCTTGCTAAAACACTACAAAAGATTGTTGGGCTACCTGCAAAGACAGTAGTGCTATTTGCCATATACAATATAGAATTCAGTTTGGTTTTATTTATATAATGTCAGCTCACAACAACAGTTGTTTCAAACTGCTTTATATTGGAAGGTAAAGAGAGGAACCCAACAATCTGATGATCCTCTCTGACCAAGCGCTTGGTAAAAGTGGGGAGGAAGAACTCAAAATCAGCAGTCCCCAGCACCCTGAACCTAGGCAGCATAACTAAGGGATGGTTAAGGGTCACCTGATCCAGCTCTAACTATCAGTTTTATCAAAAAGGAAAGGTTTAAGTATAATCTTAAAAGTAGAGAGGGTGTCTGATTCCTGATTCCAAACTGGGAGCTGGTTCCACAGGAGAGGGGCCTGAAATCTGAACTACTTTTAAAAACACTAGGAACCACAAGTAAGCTTGCAGTCTGAGACTGAAGGACTCTATTGAGTATATGGTACTATGAGGTTTATAAGTTATGATGGGCCTGATCATTCAGGACTGTGTACATGAGGAGAAGGGTTTAAAATTCAGTTCTGGATTTAACAGAGAGCCAATGAAGAGAAGCTAATATGAGAGAAATATTTCTCTTTCTAGTCCCTGTTAGTACTCTCACTGCAGTGTTTTGAATCAACTGATTTTAGGGCAGCAGCATAATAAAGTATCACAATAGTTCAGCCTGAGTGCAACCCACTTGAACCCCTCAGAATCAGCTGATTTTTAAAAAAAAAAAAAATTTTATTTTTGGTATGTTAACTTTAGTATATTAGGATAAGCGGAAGAAGATGGATGGATGGATGGATGGATGGATGGATAGAAGACCGTGGACCGTTTGAGAGTACCCCACAGTATCTTGTTTTGTAACCATCAGGATTTTCTTGGTCTGGATGATTACGAGGTGAGGCTTCATTGATCTGTGTGCACTCTTTACACTATATCCTCAAAGTTACACAAACCCCTGACCTGGAGGCACTTTTGATTTTCTGCATGGTCTTCCTACATCAGTCCTCAGAGCCCCATTCTCCTGAGCAATCACGACCGTTATTACAGTGAGTGCAAAAATGCATTAGCTCTTCCTAGGAGCCACTAAGCTGATGCCCATCTGCTGCTAGAAAGGGATTAATTAAATGATGCTGCCTGGCCTATTACCTTGTTATACCTTTTGTGATCTATTTGGCAAGGATATTTTTCTGTGAATTACAATGATACTATGCATTGCATTCAGTTAAAAGCCCATTTAACTTGGGCTTGAGTAGGCAAAAGAGTACAGGGTGCATAAGTAACCATTACTGTTGGATCTGGAGTATGATTCATAATAAGCAGCCATTTATAATAATTTGCCATTATGACAGAGACCTTATGGAAGTCAGTAACAGTCCTGTTTTCATATTTGGCTGTATTATATGCTCTCTGTGTGCTCTGTGCTCTCTTCTTTCACACTGTGAGAACTACAGTATAATCAGTCATCATTATGGCAGCAGCCATGTTCTGCCAAGACCCTGTGTACAATTACATTATCCCAAAACTAGTGCATGTTTATAACTTGATAGAAGTTATTCAGCAAATCTAACTACAGTTGTATTTTAAGAAAATAACTTTAAGATTTAAAACTATTTGTCAGTTGAACTTGTTTCCTTTGGTCTGTACATTATTCATGTGTTTTTGCACTTTATTTATTCACATTTTTATACAGGCTATGTGTTTACATATTACAAGAAGGCTCACAATACAAAGCAAACATCAGTGGCCAGCTTAAATTGGGTGGAAGTTTTGTAAAGCTCGACAGGGGAGCGACCAAAAAATTCCCTTAAATTTAAAGAGAAGTTTTCATATTTTGTCAAATTTGTTAATTTCACTTACTGGGCACTATTATATTACCCTGTCCATTGTGAAGTTTGAGCTAACAGGAGATTACAGAAGGTTGATTCTGTTCATCTGGACATAGCGTTTTCTGTGGGAGACGTTTCTCCCACAGAATACGCTACGTTCAGATGAACAGAATCAACCTTCTGGGATTTCCTTACGTGGATGATTGAGCATGCATCAAGATATAACAGGAGATTAGCTTTGCATAAAGATTTAGCAGTAGAAACAGCTACCCTGCTCTTTTTGGTATTTTGGTACTTTCATTTTTCATTTTCATTACAATAATTGTTCTATAATTTATGAAATTATAGAGCTAAAATAATGAAAAGTGTTTACTTTTTCAATTATGTGTATTACCAACAACACTGAACAATTGTGAAGTGGAGGAGAATAAGCATATTTAGCATGTTTAGTTGCTATAAAGCTATGCAGGCTATTTTGAATCCTACCTGTGTTTTTACAAATGAATCAAAGTACAATTTGCCTATTTTGATAGTATTTGATGCTATTTTGATAATAAATAAAACATAGGCTTTAGCAGCCTAATAGCTTTTAAAATAGTAAAAGTAAATAAATAGGCCAGTTTCAGTTTTGACTAAAGTCCAGCCCCTGGTAAGCCAACAGCGTTTGTCCTGAAGGCAAAAAAATCAGTCTGTGCACTATTAAATTCTTTACTTTCATCCACAATTTTATTTATTTATTTAGGATTTGGACTCAGGGCTAGCCATTTATGGGTTTGCATCTATGCTAGCCACCATTATTAGGGTTCAGTAAAATTAAGAGGATGGAGCAATAAGGTGAAACATTTTATTTCAAATTTTATGTAGGTCTACAGGCTCTACATTTTTTACAATTGGAGAATGTAAAGACTCAGTGCAATGGTTAATAAAAGAAAAATTAATGTTAAAAAATAACCTTTGTTCATTTCCATATATTAATTTATTGTTAAAGCCACAAGGAGCCAATGGAGGTGGGTAAAGGAGCTGCAGGTTCGAAACCCTTGCTTTGTACTAAGCTAAGCTTCTTATCTCTTGGCTCTAACTCCACACGTAAAGGACAGACAGGAGAGAGTTATATTTTTTTTTCATGTTATTTTTGGTAAAAAAAAAAAAAAAAGAAACTAATTTATTTAATATTAGAGTTGGAATATGAGTTATTAATATGAATGTGTTTCCCTTTAATTTGGAAAATAAAGATTTGTCTTTCAGATATCTACAATCTCCCTACATGCCTATGAAACTTTCTGTTCTTATTTTTTTATTATATGTTATGCTATCATGATTATTTTGGAATAGATTCTTAGTTTGAATAAAAGGCTCCAAATTGACATGAAAAATGACTTGTACATGATAGCATTTTCAGACATTTTTGGTGGACTTTGCAGTTATATAGAATGCTTGCATGTGGTCAAATAAGCAGAACCCAAAGACATTTCTGTAGTTTGCATAAGCCACTTCAAACATTATTTACCTGCAAAGAAGACATTCTTCCTGTCTCAGTAATATTAACAAGACATGAGGTTGGGGGGATGAAGCAGGGAGACTGACAGTGAAGCACAGGGGAGAGAGGATTCTCGTGGATTCCATCTCAAAGCATCTAGGGAACACGGGCATTATTCAAATTACTTGTACAGGCTGGCGATAAGAGAACTTAAAGGGTTTCCAATTAACACAGAGCCTTCCTTTTGAAATCTTGTGATCAGATAATTCACTTTTTTTGTGCCTCCAGTCATGTGGTCAAAATGAAGGTGATGATTTCAGAGACACGGATTTGCTGCACTTTACATGGTTACGGGTGTTCTTTAAGCAAAGGGAACAAAATTTAGATTGGCAATGGTTCTGTAGAAGACAACAGTCTGATCATTTCTTTTATATTTGAATGAATCAAAAAATGGTGAGCCTAGATACCCCCCCCAGAGGGGTATTTCTGAGAAGAAATTTCTTCTTCCTGTTCTTTGAGGAGGAGGCACATGAAAAGGCGCAGGAACACAGTTTTACAGTGACAGAGCTCTGTATTTAGATCTACAGCCTCAGAATACAGCTGTACAGTTGCAGTCTGGGCTTGATTAGAAGTCCAAGAAGTGAAGTTGTAGGAACCCTTTTGGTGTTGAGATTTTATTTTCTTAAAAAATAGCATTTTCTTAAAAAATAAAATCTGCTTGAAAGTTTTCGCTACATTACACCTCACATCTAGAATTTTTGTTGTCTGCTTGAGTATGTGCTTGTTTGCTGCTGGCTGTACCACAAATTGCCCCTTGGGGATAATAAAGTTTGCCTTGACCTTGACCTTGAGGGTATGATTTGAACATTTTAATTTCCTTTACTTATTCCCTCACACACTCATTAAGTCTTTACTCAGTATATCCCTTTTTTTTTCACAGGACGTTCTAACCAACCAGTGAGCAGGTAAAGCTGTTCTTTTGGCCATGGGAAGGGCAGGAGGTCGGCATACATGTAAAATCATTTTGGATTTTTCACTTTATTCATAAAATTTCTGTATGTCACATGCCTTAAAGCAGTCACTCAGTGGGTCATGTCATGTGCACATACTTACATCATGAGTCTGTTTATATGTGTCAGTGTGTGAATGTAAGTGGGAACTACTGTCCAGGCGTTAGGGATTAATCGGTTTAGCGAAAGAGAGCTAATTATAGCAGGCTGGGACCTGCACTTAGTGCCCAGATCGCTGTCTTTCTCTGTGTCTCCCAAACAGATACACACAGACATGCACACATTGTACATGCAGTAATTACATAACTAGTTGAGACCTAGAAGCCTGCTCTCGTGTTCCAGTGGACCCCATTGTTACTGTGCGAGTCATATCAAAACCAGTGATTCCTGCTACCTGAAGGACCCCTCTTTGTTTGCTAGAAGTATTAAAAAATATGCACACAGCAAGGCATAATTTGTTTTCACTGAAAATACAGAAAATTTATGTAAACATCATAACTGGCAGAAAAAAAATGAAGCAAGGTTCCTGCCAACTTCAGCATTTACTTTTTGTTGTAATTAAGGGATGGTATGGTTAGTACATATTTCTCCATATGCTTCTTTAGTCTTGGAGATTGACTTTTCTACTCACTGGAGGCTCTGTGACCATATGTGTGCCTTGCTCCAGCTTTCACTATTGGATCATGTCCTCTTGCATTGGCTGGCAAACACACAAATCTAGTGTTTCATCAATCAAGTGTTTCAATAAAACACAGTGAAGTAGTGCTACATAGCTTTTACCTTTAATCTTTATGGAGGAAATGAGGTACTTCATAAAAAAAACTCATGAAGTACTGTAGAAGTCCTTGTAAATCCCTCCAAATTGAAGATAAATCTCTGTTTATGTCGACCAGTCCTGGACGTGGCTCAGAGCCAGTGTCTTTACCCTGGACCCTGACAAGTCTTTTAGCAATGCTGACTCTGACCACTGTCCCCCTGTTTGCCCAGCAGCCACTGATGTGGCCTGTCTAGAATTATCGAGGTCAGGCTAAACCACTCTGCAGTGATTTCTAGGGCACGACACATATCAGAACTGCGGCGGAGTTGAAATCTGGTTCAAACAGCAGCTGGGGGAGGTAGGAGAGGTAAGGGAGGTAAGGGAGGTGCATGGCGTCACCTAAATCCCCCAAGTACAAACGTAACCTCATAACCAGTGAACGCACAAAGGGCTCAACCTGGAAGGGTCTTTTTCTCTTATGCATCTGTCACTGGACCTGCAGGAGGTTGCGTGCCGCTAGTGTGGATAAGTGGTTAAGCTTCACTGTGGGATTGGACTTCTCACAATGCTATTTGACTGCGACTACGAGTGCATGGAAATGAAAGCAAGCATACAGGCTGAACCCTCTTTAGATCCACACATGGACAAGTTGTGTTATGCCGCTCTGCATTAGCCACTCAGATTGTTCACCGATTAAACCTCCTTATGTCCCTGCCCACATTTTTATCCTACACTAAGTCTGCAGTTTTTAAATAACATGAAATCTGCTTATTTTTTCATGAGCCGGAGTTCTTTCTCTGTCAGCCTTTTTTTTATGGTAACAAAAAGTGTTACGTAAGGAACTTAACTACAAGGAAAATGGTCTTCTCTCACCCTCAACACTATTGCTTTTTATGAGAAAATGTAATGGCTTGACACTCATAAAGTACCTAAATGTTCATCCTGGCTAGGTGAAAATAGGGAACACACTGGCATTCTCCCTCTTCTTTTTCTTGCAGGCCTTAAGGGACAGCATCTCACAGGTTATTATCATGCTGTGAAAGGTTACAAATCAATACTTGTCAAGACAGAAAATTCCTCTTTTTTTCAAGCACAGCTCTGCTATAAAATGAGCCACTCTAATCTCTTCCTCCTCCCCTCCTCCTTCAAAGCTTTAGACATAATAATCTGACAGAGTCGGGGTAATAGTATTTTTTTTTTTCTTTTTGATACAGTATGTGGATTTTTGGATTTGTGATATAACTACAGTCCTGGTACAACATAACCAGGACACTGACAAAGCAGATCTGTCTAGCTATCAAGTTAAGTGATTATCTGACAGCATTTGAGAGAGTGTGCCAGCTGTATTCACATATAGGACTGGATAAAATTAAGACAGTGATTATTTGCTAAAGATCTTGGATGTGTTTTTAAATACAAAGGACGGTAAGAATTATGAAGATTTAGTGTATTTTTTTTCTGTGAACAGTGCTTTTCTTGCCATCTTTTTTTTTTTAATCATTTCACATCAGCCTCAGCCCCAGTCCTTTCACTTTAGATGCTGTTTGTGAGCCGTTAAAGATAGCTTCAAGAAATGACTTGAGAATGTTTTGTTTGCATAAATCTACAGATTTAATTATACCAAATTATCATTTTCATTATCGGAATAATCTCTTTACTGTAAACTAATTCACCCTAAAGTCCATTTTGTAGCTGAGTCAGGTTTTAGAGGACAAACTTAATTTTGGTCAAAACTTCATGTGTTGATGGTCATCTGATATGATCAGGCTCCCTGCAACGATTACGAAGTGAACCTTGTTGTTTGAGATGCTGTTGCCAAGATCAAAAATAACCTTCATACCTCAGCTTTTAAGCCAGTATGGATTAGAAGTCCTTCCTGAGCAGATTTCATCTGGACAGTTCACCTTTTGGCACAACACTGATTAGACTTGAGGACAAGTTTCTGACCATCCTTGATGGGCCCAGCTAAAGCCCAGACTTAAACTATGTAGAACATATGTGCAGAGACCTGAAGATGGCAGTTTACAAATTCAGTCTGACCGAGCTTGAGAGGATCTGCCAGGAAGAATTTGATAAACTGGCCAAATCCAGGTGTGAAAAGCTTGTTGAGACTTACCCAAGGAGACTCAAAGCTGTAATTGCTGCCAAATAGGCTTCTGTGAAGTAAAGGATGGATAACATTTGTAAATGAGAGATTTTATTTTATTTTATTTTTTTATTGCAAAAGACACCTTTTCTTTTTGTCATGTTTTCAATTTTATGAATTTAAAATGGAATCTCGACATAAAACAGTCATGTAGTGTAATGTGTAATGCTGATGAAATTGCCATGCTGATATCTAATTCTTTTGAGTTCTGCTGAGCCCTTGCATACACTGATGAGATACAACATTAAATCCTCCTGCATAATATTGTGTGAATCCCCCTAGCATGTTGCAGCATTAACAAAGGACTTGTTCCTGGAGTCAGCGAATGCTGTTGGTTGTGTGGTGGGACCAGTTTAATCTCTTGAGCTGTTTGTAGTGTTCTTTTAGCCGTGTTTGGGCAGTTTTCCTGTTGTGGGAGACCACTGTCATCGGGGAGTGCTGTTGCCATGGGGGTAGTGGGTGCTTAGACTGCAGTAATGTTTAAATTGGTGGATTGTATTAAAGACGCATCTTTATAAATGCCAAGAGCCATGGTTTACCAGAATAACATTGCATAGTAATGGGTGTTGTTAATTTCACCTGTCAGTGACATAATGTTTACTAGTGTACATGAAGTCACATGAATTGTACTTGCAAGTATGATTCATCTAACTCTTTATATTCTTATCATAGTGAACTTTATCTCACTGTATTTGATACAGTGTCTTACTTTTCACACTACCAGATTATAATTAAGAGTTCTTATTCATTAGCCTGACATCATATTCAGCTTAAATTAGACACGATCAAAATGAATGATTAGAACTATCAATTAACTGGTCAAAGATGTCTTCATAATTCATTTGTATTCTGAAACTGATGTTAGACTATACTCAGAATAACAGTTTCACATCTCTCCTTTTCATTTTCTATCTGCCAGCTCTCCTTCATCTACTCTGCCCTTCACCTTTTCCTTTCTCTTTTTCTCTCAACCTCGACTGTTGCCATAGCCACACTATCAATTGTTGAGGAGCTTCCAGCTTATGGTAGGTGATCACATTTGATAATTATTCAATATCTCACTAAGATGAAATCTTGCTGCATGAGGATTTTCTTCTTAACACAGTGCAAGGAATTTCTTGCCTTTACGGCAGATACATTTTCAGTTTCACTATTTTCTTACTTTCTTTCCATGTTGCCGCTCTCCGATTCTTCTGATTCTTCTCTCACACTCAGGTTTGTCCTTTCTCTCTCTCTCTCTCTATGAGGAAGGTAGCTTCCTCATTGAATTTTTTAAGGCATCCTTTATTTTGAGCAACATTTTCTGATTTCTTTTAATAATCTTGAACACTTTCCTGAGTAATTTCCTCTCCTGTGGAGGCCGGATGATTATAGCGCTGCTGCTCGGCTGAGAGCCCGGGCCAAACTGACAGGTGTAGGGGTGTTAGGAAAGCCTTGGTGGAGTTAATTTGGATTAACTGCCTTGGCACAGAATAGGAGTTTTTTCACGGTGGGCTTTATCTTCAGCACAGTTCTTCTCATGGGATTCAGCCTTCCCTCATGTATGAGAATGTGTGAGACCTAATGACTGGGGTCCTGCCTCTGCTGCTTTTTGCTCTTCTGCCTTAGACTAACTCGAGTTGAGGGCTTGGTTTTGTTCAGCTGTGACAGTAACAGGGTCATTGATGGTCACATCCATGACTGACAGGCAAACAGGCAGGACCAGCACCACCTGAATTCATCTTTACTGTGTATACGTGGTGTATACATGGTAGATTTGAATCTATTTTGCATACTCTCATATACAGCTCTGGAAAAAATGAAGAGACCACTGCAAAATTATCAGTTTCTCTGATTTTGCTATTTCTAGGTATATGTTTGAGTAAAATGAACATTTTTGTTTTATTCTATAAACTACTGACAACATAACTCCCAAATTCCAAATATAAATAATTTTCATTTAGAGCATTTATTTGCAGAAAATGAAAAATGGTCAAAATACCAAAAAGGTCCAGTGTTTTCAGACCTCAAATAATGCAAAAAAAACCAAGTTCATATTCATTTTTAAACAACACATTACTAATGTTTTAACTTAGGAAGTGTTCAGAAATCAATATTTGGTGGAATAACTCTGATTTGCAATCACAGCTTTCATGCGTCTTGGCATGCTCTCCACCAGTCTTTCACATTGCTGTTGGGTGACTTTATGCCATTCCTGGTGCAAGAATTCAAGCAGCTCAGCTTTGTTTGATGGCTT
>VUQI01002346.1:0-18246 GCA_015106735.1 Paratilapia polleni | reverse complement strand
TGCACTCTAAGTCCTGACTGAAATTCTTCAAATAAACCATTCCTCTGCAGATGATAAATCAACTGTTTTACAACTACTCTTTCAAGAATTTGTAAATAAAAGGAAGATTAGAAATCAGCCTATAGTTAGCTAAGACAACTGGGTCACGAGAAGGCTTTTTAAGTAATGGTTTAATTACTGCTATCTTAAAAGTCTGTGGTACATATCCCATTAATAAAGATAGATTGATCATATTTGAAATTGAAGCATTAATTACTAGTAAGGCTTCTTTGATCAGTCTTGCAGGAATGGGGTCAAGCAGGCACGTTGATGGTTTGGCAGAAGTAATTGTAAACAATGCCAGCTTGTGCAGATTAAACCTGTTTTCTGCCATTTGGTCCTCATCTACAAATTATGCTACTAACTACAACAAATCATATGTTACAGGTTGTTTCACATTAGCTGTTTAAAATAGTAATTCTGTGTAGTCTTTGCTAAGTTGACTTAAAATATTAACTCTTCTGTTATTATTTATTTATTTGAACTTTAGTGTACACTGCACTAAAAAAATCCTTTGTTAGTACATTTCCTATTCCACTTTACTTGTTTTATTTTTTCTTAGTAATGTTAACAAACTGGAATTTACAGTGTAGTTTTCAGTTGCAGTTTTGAGTGCTAAATGAGGAGACATCTGGCTTCCTCTAATGTTCTTCTCCCAAACATTTGCACTCCCATCCTTTTTAACCTGACCTCCATTATTCACCTGCCCTCACTGCTTCTCAGAAGTCCCCTGAGAATTTATTTCCACTGCTTTACCAAATCCTTTGAAACATGCATGTAGCATACAAATCCGTAATCCGGTACAAAACACACACATTTAATAGATTTGTGAGATTTTCGAGCAAACGGGGGCATTTTCCATCAACAACTTTAAATTTCCTTTTCACATCTACTTGTTTAGTATCTACTATTGAACCAGGGTGCAGCATCTGAACTCATTATTCTTTTTAATCCTCCTCCTTCAAGGTTCATCCATGAAAGAAACAGTAGGCAAACAACAATAACATTTCATGTATACAAGGTCTTTGATTAAAGCTTCGGGACAGCAAATGTAATATGAAGCTGCTGAGCTTGTCTTATTGACAACACAAACATATAAAGATGAGGACTAGCCCGAGGGTCCACTTTAATCCTATGCTTCACCAAGACTGGATCATGTGCAATGATTGCATTGCTCTCATATTGCATCACCACCCGCAGGATGAAAGATAGTCATCCTAATGGATGTACTAAAACACGGGGCCCATTTCCTAGCTTCATGTGATCAAGAGTCAGGTTAAGGTGGAGAGATGAGTGGACGGATGATCACAGGCAAAGGTCACCATGGCTGCTGGTTTGTTTTATCAAATCTGTGGGCTGGTGTGGAGGCAAGGTGAAGGTCAGGGTGGCTGCTGCTGCTGCTGCTGCTGCTATCCCAACCCCCCTGTCCACCAACACCAAGACCATGTTCCTCTGGTCAGTGTCCTTCTTTACCATCGACAGCTCACTCAATAACCATTACTCTCAGCTAGACAAGAAGTGGGTGGAGCCTACAGGGCTGTTAATCGCAGATCAATAGGTGACCATAAAATACCAGTGAGCTCACCAGAGGGATCTATTTGTTTAAAGAGTGGAAGACTCATTAATCACATGATATAATGACATTAAGACAGCAGAATGAGATGAGAGATTCAGATGTACTTTATGATCATTTCCAAACAAAACTTAACAAGTTTAAAACTGCATTTTTATCTAAAAATCATTTTCTGGCTCCATTTTTGCATTTGACTGGTCTTTGTCCTATTATTGCAGCCATTACAGAGGCTGGTCTTTCCTTTGTTGTCTCAGCCTATAGGCACAATGCTATTGCCCTGCGTGCTTGGTAATGTATGGATGACAACACAATCACACTCAATGTGGAAACGCAGAAGGCCTCATAATGCACAGGAAAGAAAAGCATTGCCACCTGATGGTCAGAGGCAGTAACGGCAGCTCAGATCTACCCCTTCATGAACACCTCTTTTAGAGTTCAAGTTTATACAAACACACACAAAAACAAACCAAAAAATACTGTTACTGTAGTATCCATGGTCACAGTGGAAAGAAGCATATTGTCACAGTACAAAGATGCTTCAAATAAACTATACATTACCTTATTCAAGAGGGTATATTTAATAAACATTCACTTTAGTTGTAGCCAAGTTCATTTCCTTCAGTAAACTTACAGAATGAGCATTTAAGCATTTAATCAAGTAGGCCAAGTGGAATACTATCATTGTCTCAAAGTTAAATGTTTTCCTCTAACCTAAGTGTTAGGGTTATATCTCATGTGGCAGTTTTGAAGAGTTTTCAGGGGGGGAAATAGCAGTATACAATCTGGAATGGTTATGTCCCAATAATGATGAAAAATAAATGAAATATCTAATTACATTCTACATACTGTTACGGTTTTACAGCAGTATGTTCTCTGTGATGAACTCAAACTGCACTCAAACCTATTACCACCCAGTGTTAAGTTGTTATGGAGAATATCTTTATTAACATACTTACCAGTGTTGTAATATCTTAATCCTTCCATGACTTGATGATTTAATTACCTCATTTTATCTCATTTGAAACGATTTGCTTACAAACATGATTTAGAGCTTGTGACAGGAAGCTACATGAATTGACGCTTTTGTCTGGCACAGCCATAAAACTGATTAAATACATTAGAGCTACACTGCCTTCCCAAAAAAGAAAAAAGAAAAGTTGTTTTGCTATTTTGTTCTAATGTTTTGTTGGACCACATTTTATGCAGCACTCTCCATCCCAGATCCTATAAGCATAGGTGGATTTCAGGGAGATAAACCTCCCAAAATTGACCAATATTATGCATTTCTTTGTTTTTGAATGAATTTGTGACAAACAAAAGTAACATTACCATTTATCCTCAGCTCATGTACCAATTCCTACATTTAGACACCATCAAATGCATCTACATTTATCAAATCACACATATGTTAAATGTACAGTACATATCTCTATATTTGGTTTAACAAAGCCAGCAGAAAACCTAAAACGTAAAAATTGCAGCAACTATTTGTTTATCTTTTATTTGTTTTCCTTGGCTACTTACACATATTGCAATCTTTTAAGTCAATATAGTGAAACAAAAATTGCCTTTTTAAATATACAGAAGTTATGGAGCAACATTATATTTCATGTGACACTGTGTTCCTTGCCAACAGGTTAATGTGAGTCAAATTTCATTGTCTTATAGCTCCGTTTTTGGTCTCCACCCACTAAGGTAACTGTCTTTTGCACATTTTGGTGATGTGCAGGTAATGAACAGTGCGATTGTAGATTTTTTTTTTTTTTATGTTTGATTGCTGCAGGTATATAAAATGAGTTAAGCTCCAAAATTGTTTTCACACTGTCCTTTGTGAAATTATATTATTTTTAAAAAAGGTGAGAAAACAACTAATTTTGTAATAATTATGATTATTTTTTTGTTTTGTTTTTTAAACAAATAATAATGAAGTGATCCATTCTTAAGAAAGCACATCAATTACAGGTGTAAATACTACTACTAATAATAGTATAATTTACTATTTTTCTCACACACTGATTTGACCTCTCAGTGTGACAGCATTTAACAGAAAAAATCTTCACACTGCGATCCTTTGGGCAGAATGTGTGTGCTACAGAGAGTGTGTGTCTGTTTATGTGCATGTTTTTGCACCCCAGAGAAAGGGAGCATCCAGGTCGTCAGCCCAGTGATTGACTGTCCTGCTGAGTATTGCTGACGAGGATGCTGTTTCTTTGTTATGTCAATACAAACAGACCCGTATCTCTCTGACTAGTAGGAAAGCACACACACACACACACACACACACACACATACAGTGCAGTTACAACAACCATAAACCCTTGCAGGGCAATCAGTCATCCAGTGCTGAATATTGCTATGTAGAGTAAAGCAAGTGGCAATAAGGCCATCAGAGAGACACAGGCTTTCTCTTGGCAGTGCATATGTCTTTGTCACAACATTTAATACCTCTCGAGCTTCTTCTTCTGCTTGTAGTTTGTGGTGTCTCATTGGGGCTTTGAAGGGATCAGTTTGGACCTATGTGTCCAGAAGCTCCTGCGTCCAATCAATATCTGGGGATTTGTCAACGCTCCCCTGAGAGGCTGTCTGGCATCACCCTGCCCCCATCCCGCATCTACATCTGCATCAGCTGACTTCACGTTTCTACCTGTAGAAGCTTCCTCAGAGCTACACCATAAATCGATCATGTGTTGTTATTGATTTGGTGCAAATGTGGTTTAGAATGGTACTGTAAACATTGGTTCGGTGTGGTGGTTTCCAGTGGTGTAATTGCTAAAAGTATCACAAATTTTGAATTTAGGATTTACTGCCTTGCATTTGATGTCTGCCTTTTTGTGAAGCTCAGAGAAGATCAGCTAAGTGACAGAAAAAAAAAATGTTTTCAATTTCCTTCATTTTCCTTGTGAATTACTAGTAATAAATATTTTCAGCCTTGCAGGCTTCTCTTATTGATGAATTTCATCAATTATGTAACAGTTTTCATTTTTGTTCCCCATTTTTACAGTTTTACAGTTATTAAAATCATCTCATTCCACTCTGCTGTGACTGTGTTATATATCTTTTTGCCAGTTTGCCTGAGGTCACAATAAAATTAAATTTTCCTGGTTTGAACATTGTTTGTCATTGTTCTTATCTTTTTTTTTATTTTTTTTTTATTTTCACAGTAGCTTACAGCAAAAGCTGGACAACTATAAAACTGAAAGAAATGTATTTTAGTAGTATTTGGTATCTAAGGCTAACCAGACAGGACAGATGTAAACTCCAGATAACCCACCATCCTTACTGCCCACCTCCCTGTGACTCCTTTGCTGTATATAAATGCAGGAGTTTCATAATTTGCAAAAATGTTGCCTCTAAACATAACCCATTAAGATTTTCTTAAAACAGAATCTGAACTACTTAGACACAGATTTTAAAAAGAATAATTTAAAGTGAAGCTCGAGAGAGAGATCGGGAACTCTTGTAGAGCATATGAAGCATTATCACATAAGCAACTTTCAGACCAAAAAGGTAGGTCTAGCTGTGGGTAAACACCCACTGGGGAGGCCCTCTGGGAACTACATATGAGCCAAGCCTTTTTTCTGTTTGCATTTGCAGCACTAATAGGGACTCACAAATGATGTAATAGCAGGCCAGTCATTAGTAATGCAGTATCAACTTCTTGCTGTGGCCCATTATTTCCGTGTAATCCTTTTTAAGCCTCTTCACTTTCACACACAAGTTGCTTCATTGTGCGGTGGATGCCTAGTAGAAAGCTGAGGGGAACTGGTGGAAAGACTTTTATATTTGCTCTGACAAAAAATTGAACTTCCTCTGCTGCTGAGTTCCATAATCTAACATTGAGAGTTGTTGTTTACATGGCTAATGTTTTACACTTTTTCACAATGAATGTTATGCATTATGTGCAACATATACTGTATATAACTGTCCAAAATTTTTTGAGCCACTCCTCATTTCTTTATATTTTGCTACCAAGGAGTCAGACTTTCTTGTCATTTTTAAAGTGGTCTTGAGCAATAGCTCTCCAGGTTTCTGAAGGTCTTTCAAAGTTTTTCCTTGGACATTGGCTGCTTTTTCACTAATGTTCAGTCCATTCCTTGTACCTGACGATTTTCAGAGGAATGTTTTGTTTTTCTTTTGTTTGTTTGTTAAGCCACCAAACACTGACCTGTGAATCATTCAAGCATACAAAAGGCACCTAACTCAAGGATAAACCAGTGTTGTGTCTGCACATAGCAACTTAGCAAAGAACCAATTTCAAATTGTATCTTTAGTCACTTTATTACTAGCAGCCTGTCACAAAAACACATAATTTGTTTCCATTTCTTTAGTTAAATCTATGAAAAATGCCAAAGATAACACAGTTTGACAGGCATAAAACATTTTTTGCACCAACAAGATGATTCCCAAAGAGCTATTAGCCAAAAACTTGGCATATCTCAGCATGGTGTGCAGTGTGTCCTTAGGGCAAAAGAAGAATACTGTTCTACAGCAGATGAACAGTATCTGAAAGTCTTTAGAAGTAGGAAAAAATCCAGCAAAGGCCTGACACAGGACCTGAGAGATGCATCTGGCCCTTCAGTTGAGCCATCTACTGTTTACTGAGGCCTCATCAGAAATGGTCTCAGTGGAACGGTGGCTGTCGCCATTCTTAAGGAAGAGAAACAGCTGAGATTACAGAAGAACTGGACTGAAAATCAGTGGCAACAGGTCTTATGGAGTGATGAATCCAAATTTGAAATTTCTGGTTCCAATCATCGTCAATATGTATGGAGGAGGTCAGGAGAGAGGTACAATAGTGAGTGTCTACAACCATCTGTAAAACATGGTGTAGGCTCTGTCATGGTTTGGGGCTGCATTTTCGCCAGTGGTGTTGGAGATCTTGGGGATCTATGAACACAGAAAAGTACTATCAGATTTTTATCCATCATGCAATACCATCTGGAAAGTGTCTGATTAGCAACAGCATTTTTCAGCATGATAATGATCCCAAACACACTGCCAATACAGTAAAAGCATACCTGGATAGAAAAACACACAATGGAACACTATCAGTCATGGATTGGCCTCCCCAGAGCCCGGACCTCAACATTATTGAAGCAGTGTGGGATCATCTGGACAGAGAACAGAACAAAACGCAGCCAACATCCAAAGAAGAGCTTTGAATGTCCTTCAAGAAGCCTAGAAGACGACTTAAAGAAATTATAAGAAAGCTTGTCTAAGAGAGTTCAGGCTGTGTTGAAGAATAAAGGAGGTCACACCAAATATTTACTTTCAAGCTTGTTAGAATTGTACAAACTCTGTTTTTGCCTTATATCCTGTATTTGTAAACATGTATGTTTGCACGTTTCAATAAATTGCTACACCTATTTCCCATTTTCCTAACAAAGTATAAAGAAATGAGCGGTTGCTCAAGACCTTTGCACACTACTGCATGTTCAGTGATTCAGAACTGTTTGTCATTTGGAATCTTAGTTGCGGTCAGTGGTTTCAAACAACACCTTTAATCACATGCCATCATATGGATGCCTGAAGTACATTGTGTGATGGTGATCTCATCTCCAATTGGCTTAAATGTAACATGACTAATGTGTTTGCATGCCTGTGCAGTGTACCTCATTCTTTCACTTCTGATTCACTCCAAAATCTGCATTAACACATCCATTTGAAACAATTCCCATTCAGTGATATCACAGCCTCACTACCTGCTTACATCAACGTTGGCACGAAACACGGTGTGTAAAACCAAATTAAGCATGGAGTCACGTCAGAAAAGCATTAAAAAAAATCAATTTTTACTCACTGAGATCACAGAGCATGCTGAAATCCATTACATATCCTGATTCATCTATAAGCACCTCTCTCAGTTGTCACACATACAAACTAACTGTGATGATTATAGGAAAAAGAAATAATGTGGCATTCAAAAGTACAACAATAAACATTTGCAGGATCTGACAAGTGGGAAACCAAATCAGTTTCTTTATTCACTAACAATAAGAGGATTAGTTGTCCATGGTTATACTGCACATAACACATAATGATCACATGACAGACAGAGAGAGAACAGCTGCACTTACAGTTAAACTTCAGCATCAGTTCAGGTGTCTTCCTTTTGTTGATTTTCCTGCTAAATTTCTCAGAACGTAGAGCTCGCGTAGATTTATGACTTGGGTCACGTTGTTTCAAAGAATTTCCTACGACTGATATGCATCAGTAATTTCTTAGGAAGGTTCCTGGAAACATCCGTGTAACTTGACACTAACTAAATGTTCACAAGTCACAGCTGTGTCCAAAACCACAGCCTTGTTCAGTCACTACTCCCACTGTCAAAAATTAACTAAGCAGAGAGCATCATATTTCATGGACACCCGCTAATTATCATTTTGCATCATCACAGTTGGCTATTGAGCACCACCATAAAAGAAGTATTTATTTGACCATTGTTATATTAGACTACACGAGCCTTAGCCAGGTGTGCCTACACTAGCATCTGTGTGTTGGGAAAATTAGTAAACTAATGTTACAGTGCCCTTACTGTATTATATGCCCTAAAACCAATGGGCGACGTCATGGCAGCTACGTCCACCTTTTATATACAGTCTGACATGTTAACTGGAATTCGACCGAGAACAAAAAGAGACTCTGAGCTTGCAGCCATGTCAGTTCTGACAACAGACTGTATGTAAAAGATGCCTCCAGGTCTAGACGGTGAAGCCTATGTGGACGTGCTTTAAACCTGCAGTCTTTCTAGTGGCCAGCAGGGGGCGGTTCATCTGGCTGCAGAAAGAAGTCAGACTGTATAGAAGTCTATGGGAAAACATACAGTATATTCCTAATGAGTTTATGGTCCCTGTCGCTAATATCAAGTAAATACTATGAGAAATGAGAAGTGGCTTTAGTTTAAGGGCGTGCCGTGCAAGGCAGGCATTATGCAAATGTTTTACATAATTATATAGATAACGTGATATTTCAGGCAACCCATCAGCAGTGTTTGTGGGAGAGGACACCTCACTTTGGTGTGGGCTTTATTAATTTGCAAACCTTTTACATGTGAAACATAAAACAACATATAACACTAAAGTAAAGAGAAAAACTCAAAAAGAGTAGCATGGGACTGTAAAATCCAGGATCACATCCAGCTCCAGTATGTGGCCTATTAGGCTTCGCTTGCTAATAAACTGTGCAGGGAAGAAGCATTTCTTAATTTTTCAGGGGGAAAAAAACAACTTTTTCTTAGTTGTTGTAAATGGTTACATATATATGAACATGTTCCTGCCTTTTTCCTCATATTTTCAGATGGGGCACATTAAGTGTTTCCATGTCTGTTCAAAAAACAAATAAATAAATAAAAAATAAAGCACATAAAAGATTACCAAGTGACCTAGATCTCAGCTTTATGAGGAGCCGTTTCATTGAGAAACTGGAGGACTCTTAAAATATAAATCACATCATATGAGGTAATTATAAGCACAGATCATGTCACATCACAGCACTGAGATCAGTGTGTGTCAGAACGTACCCTCCAGAGGGTTTCTCTCATCTTGTATTAATTACAGCTAAGCAAAGCTGCTCTGCAGCCATCCAGTGGCCTTTTCAGCAAAAGCTTCTGATACAGTTAAAAATATTCTGCATCAAAGAGCGAAAAGAGAGAGAAAATGTGCACTAAATGAGGTCTGATGTTCTAAAATTAGTCAGAGAGGCTCTTTTTTTTTGAGAATTAACCATTTGTTTTACATACATAATAAATACTAAATGACAAGCTGGCTGAAGGATGATTAATAATTCAGCAAAGGCAATGAGCTGGTTGATCAGAGCACACCCAGCACGTTCCAAGGATCCTCATCACGTAGATTAATACAGCGTCAATGAGCTTAACAGCAGCTAAAGGCCATCCATCCACTTTAACCATAGTAACTGTAGTCAAGGTGAGTTTCACTTTCTGAGACTCAAGGGGATTAGCTTGCCTTTATATAGGCTCAGCCTCTCTGTATAAACAATACACAGACAGCGTACTGCCACAGTGTACATCCTGCTATCAAGAAAAACGAGGCCACTGCAAATCAGATCGTACCCATTAGCCAACTGCATTAATGCACTGTGCTTTTCAACATAATGTGCAGTTCTCTGACATGCTAAGAGCAGATTGTCTGTGACACCTCAAACCAAAGAACAATACACTTCAGGTGAGACTGAAAAATATCAGATAAAAATTGCACTTACACATTGCCTTCCAGGTAGGAAAGTCTTAAGCCAAAAAGCTAACATGCTAATGTTTAACCCAAGTATAACGTGCTGATCAAGTTGTTATATTAGCAGGCTAACATTGTCATGCTAGCACTAATGAAGTGAAGCGGAGACAGGTCGGGTATAGCTCTGCAGGCCGTAAACTGGAATAGAAAACTTCCTACATTCAATTTTGACTCTATAGATGTAGATGGTAATTTAAACGGCACATTTACTTTCTCATTGTTTTTCGAACATTAATGCATTCCCCAGTGTGTCTAGAAACCCACATAATATGAGAAAAGACCTTTCCCTAGTTTCACTCCTTTCTGCACTATTCAAAAACAGTGTCTGAACATTGGTTTGCAGCCACTAAGACAGGAACCTGCAGCTCTTTTGCCCATCTCCAGTGGCTCCCAGCGGCTTAACAAAAAACTAGATGAATATTAAAGTGATCAGTGGTTATTTTCACCGCCAGGTCTGCTGGTTTACCAGTATGCTTGATCTACAGCAGGACTTTAGTCAAAAGTAAACTGAAAGTTGTACTTTTACCATTTTTAAAGCCAACAGGCTTTTATATGTATATGTATATATATATATATATCTTTTTTAAATCAAAGACGCTACTTTTAAGTAGATTCATTTGCACAAACACAGGTAGGGCTCAGAGTACATCTGAATGATGACTTGACCTCCAACAACAACAACATCAAAGCCGTCATCTAGAAAACACAAGAGTCATCGAAACCATCAAAAGCATTAACACATACTGCATCAGTTCCTGGTTTGGAAACAGCAGGTCTGAGGAAAGACACAAACTGAAAAGGACTGTGAGAACAGCAGAAAGGATGTGTCTGAAATTTACAACCAGTGCTGCATTAGCAGAGGTCACAGCATCATAAATGATCGCTCCCATCCTTCTCACATCCTGTTCTCTCTCCTGTAGTCAGGGAGAAGGTACAGGAGCATTCGCTCCAGGACCACAAGACTGGCGAATAGCTTCTTCCTCACTGCAATCAGACTGCTAACCCAGAACACGTGACTTTGACTTCAAGATGTGAACTTGCTTTTAACGATGGCACTTTACTACACACAAGGTTTTTATTCTGCTTCTAATGATAGCATTTTATTATACACTACCTTTTAATTATGTTTTATATGACCCATACTTATTCTATTATTCATGTTTGTTATTGCACTTACATGTTGCACTGCCTGGGGTATGTGGAAATGTTTTCTTGGTTTTTCACATAAAAATGTCAAATAAAGTAAAGTAAAGTAAGTAAGTGGCCTACATGGTTTTATGGTGACAGTTTGAAAGGAGGCATAAAAATGATAATAGATTTTTTACACAATTGTTCTCTTTTGTTGGTATTAAAATTCATTACAAGTTAACAATTTTGTCATTTTAGTCAGTTTACTTCTCTAATTTTTTAAATACAACAAAAATGTGGCATTATTGTAACGATATTACAGAGTATTCACATGTGGTAAAAGATTTTTAATTATTTACATTTAACGTTGATAGGCTAATTCATATGTAATAGGCTATGTCACCTTCATTATAAGCCAAAAAAATATGTTTTGTGGCTCCATACAGATTTTTTGGGCCAAAAATTGCTCCAAATGGCTCTTTTGATAGTAAAAGGTTGCCGACCCCTGCCCTGAGACATCATAAAGAGATAAGTACTGCGCCCGGCTGGCAAACAGTGCTGGCACTGTGCAGTTAGGGGCCATGCTCAGTGTAGACAGAACCAGGTTAAAACATGGTTTATACAGGCATGGTAGAACAAATGATCTGTGTGGCATTAAGCTGAAACTTGAAAGTCACATTGTGGAGACATGTGAGACTCATGTTAACTTGTTAAACATGGTGGATATAACATGAGGCCTTTAAAAGATGACAAGTGACCAAAATGTAAATGTGTGTACCAAATTTTATGGCAATCTGTTTGCAGTTGAGACATTTCACTATAAAAAACAAAACAAAACAAAAAACGTGTAAATGCATCACCAAAAACTCAACCAATTTGTTAACCATTTATGTTTACACAAACAAAAATCATCTAATAGTTGCTGAAATATTTCAGTCTGTGCCCAAAAATGCCATCCACACAGCCACACACTGCAAATACAGACAGCAGCAGCATGTATTTATTTAACCATCCAGTCTGACTCTAACGCATACTTGTAAGGAACTGGTACAACACTGCAGACAGAAGCACTTATTCGAATCGTCGTATAAACGTATCTGTGAAAAGCACTTGTTGAGTCTAATAAACAAGTGCACACAATTGTCACTCATGCCATAAGAGAGGAAGTCTACATTTGTTCTGATAGCAGTTTTCATGAGGTACAACCAACAAGAGCTACTTTAAATATCACAAATCAATACGGTGAAACACACACATACACACACATGGAAGAGGCCATCCACTTGGCTTCATGAATAATAAATCATACTCTGCTGACCCATCTGTTTCATGATTCAGACCTGCTGACTTCAAAAACAAGAGGAGCACACACTGACTGGAGGAGTAATGCTTTCATAAATTAATCCAGGAGCTGCTAAACACGAAAACAATAAAAAAATAAATAAAAAATAAAAAGTTTGAATATTTATAAAATGAAAGTTTGATGTGGAACCATGAAAAGTTAGAAAAGATAACAGTTATAGATACTGTATCTGAAATACTGGAAATTTATTAGATTAAAAAATTATAAAAACTTTGTTGACAGTTTACAAGTCAACTACATTTTATTATATCTTAGATACATTAACATTACTAGCTTTAATGTCAATCAGTTGTTGATATGTGGGGATGAAATGCAGGAAAATGAGGTGGAAGTACCAAAAACAGCAGTTCCTCTAGAGGCCACTTCAGGCTGGCTCAAGCGAGTCAATCTCCATGGACTCCCATGTTTACAACCTGGTAGAAAAAGTGGGTTTGGCCTTTTTCTGGATAGTTTCTCGCTTCATTAAAAATGCTAACGGGGAGAGAACTGTCTTTTTTCATAACAAATTAGAGTCACTGAATTGGACCTCAACACCAATTTTGTGCTGTTGTTGCCTTTTGGAGCATTTTTAAATGCAATTATCTGGCAAGTAATATGTCCTGTTGTAAGGTGCAGACTGTCCATGAATGAAGTTTGTGCTTCAGTTTCAGTGAGTAAAATTAGAGGGGTTTTTTTTATTAGTGTGTTCATTAGCACTTATTAGCATATGTGTGTCTGTGCATTGCACTCATACAGTTTATGAATGCATTTTATTATCAACTGATAATTTAGCACTCTACTTCCAGCTCCAAAAAAACTACACACTAATGTTGAGGCTCTAAAATGCAAAGCCAAAAACCAGTGGGTAATGTCCATCTTTTATATACAGTCTATGATAAACACAAGCCTGTGCTACTCCTGGATGTATGCACAACTGAACTCAATATCACCAGAATGATCCACTGTCAACAAAGATCCCAAAAAATCCAGACAGGGTCTCACACACCTTATTTCTTTGTGCCATAGATCTAAAAATAAAAACAAAAAAACAAAATCGGTCACTGCATGAACTGTTTCCTCATTACAGTGAACATGGGCACAGATATGTGCATTAAACAGCAGCTGAAAATAGCACCTAACAAATGCAAAATTTATTCCTGGTTGAGTAACTTTTAAGGACATGATGTAGTTTAAAAAAAAAATGGCTGAAACACTACATTTGTTTTCAAACTTTTGCTGCTGCCAAAAAAAGACCAATATGATGGAGTTGAGCACACAGCAGGCACACTGGACGCATTGTTATTTTGCTTTTTATATGGGAGCTGTTTTAAACAGGAAAAATACAAAACTAGACAGCCATTTCCTTTAATCAAAACATATACAAAAAAACTGCATATAAAAACTTTAAGTGTTAACCAGCTGTTCACTCAGTGTCCTAACAGAGCTCTGAAGCTTTCTCCTCCCGTGGCCTGCAGTATGTTACTTGTAATGTGCACACATTTACAGACTATCTATTTTCTAAAATAATCCCCTCCCTGTTTGACCCACGTGGCACCAGATTATCCTCAAACAGCTGTCATGTCAGAAACGTGCAGGACAACCTGCCACGACTGATCTGATCGACAGTGATGTAACAGCAAAAGAAAAAGAAGGTCAGGAGGAAAATACAAACAAGTGTTTTTAAGCCATTGTTTGAGAAGTCATTATGGCTGCCAGTCTAAATGCCCTGCGGTGACAAACAGCAGGCGACAGCTTGTTTGTGGTCTTCGGGACAATAACAGAGGTTCTTCAGTCACGTGCACACTCTCAAGTTATATAAGAGCATTTTCAGGATTTTCAAACCATTGTCAGGACAAGTACAGTAATCATCCCTAACATCCACCAGCAGATTGTTTTCTAGAGTCAAAATCTCTGCAGATTTCATTCACTTCGACTGCTAGGCTGAAGCATCACGTGATGATCCACAAATACAAGATTACAAGTGCCCGATGATGCATCTGCTCCAAATTCAAACATCCTCCTTCTTCGTGGAAGAGTGTTGATGATGAGTTATAATAATCACGTCAATCACTGCTAAATAACACCAAAATAAACTATGAGTGAAGAGGGTTAAAAGTAGGTTTAAACTGAAATAGAGCTGAATTTATCAGCATTTGCCTGTGCTGCTCTCACACTGTGTTGAAGCGTTTACCTTCATCACTGTAACTTGGAAAGAGGCCACTCAGCAACACTTACATCATCCAGATTCATTACTTTACACTTTTACACAAAATGCAAATCCACTGCAGTGCTCTGAGATACAGGATTTTTGAGCAAAGAAATACAATCTGAACAAAGAACATTCAACAGGTTTCCAGATGATCTGGTTAATCTTCTTAAGAATCCCAACAAAGACAGAATAAGGGTGCACCAGTTGTTTCGCTGACGGTGTGAGAACAGTGGGATTAACTGAAAGAGGACACAAGCACTGTGAAATCACCCTGACCCTGCCGGGCAGAATAGCAGGCCTTCATTAGGTTTAGTAAAGACTGAACCACAGGAGGCGTGGTGGGGGCAGAGTCAGAGGCTAAAGGCCCCTAGGGGGGGGGCTTTGTTCTGGAGGTATAGTCATGTATGAGAAATCATTTATTGGCAACATCAGGTTATCCACCATCACCTCAAGGCACAGAGTCAGGTCTGTAATGGCAACAGAGGACATGTGACATGAGCTCATTCAGCTTCAGGCCCTTTCCAACCTGCTAATAAATCAGTAACATAAGAAAGTCTGAAAGTAGTGTATACACACTGCTGCTAGGAGAAAAGCACACAGTTATAATGCTGAACATTTAATTACTACAATAGTTGATTGGTGAAATAGTTTTATTGATTTACTGCTTTAAAAAGCTTAATTCACTGGATCCCCAAGCAGCAACCTCCACGGGGGAGAAATAAAGCCAACGAGGAACTGCAGCTGCTCCATGGGCCCCTGGAGGCACAGGGCAAAAGCACCTCAATCCCCATAGACTCCCATGTTAAAATGCCCAACTTCAGAGCACAAGTAAACATGTTACATAAACAAAACAAAATAATGTTTTCCCCCCTGATCAGCACATTTTTAACTCTGTTTCTCGCTAGCTGAAATTTGCAGCTTGCTAGCTAAGCCATGCTTCGGGAACATTTGACGCCTCTGAATCATTTGCATTAAAGTGAAAACACATCCAACTAGTCTAAAAGAAACAATTACTTTTTGTAATATTTGTTTGATCAATAAAGTGTCAAAAAACTGTAAAAAAAAAAAAAAAAATCTTGTTTTGAGCACTTTAAGAATTTCTAGTCTAATTCTTTTGGGAATTTTTGCTCCTAATATTAATTATACAATTCTCATGACACATTTCTGATGAATTAATCTGTTTTCTTTCAGCTCTATTACAACACAATGTGGTGATTTTGTTTTTTATATGCAACTCTAGACAATGTTTGCCTAAAACAGCTTATACCGCCTGCTAGTTTGTTCATCCATCCATCTTCTGCCCAGACCTCCCTCTCTTTGGCCACCTCCTTATGCTTTTCTGGGGGGACCAAGGAGTTCTCAAGCCAGCCGAGAGAGGTATTCTCTCCAGCATGTCCTGGGTCTGCCCTGGAGCCTCCTCCCGGTAGGACATTCCTGAAACACCTCACCTAGAAGGCATCCTATTCAGATGCCTCCTTCAGGTGCTCGAACCACCTCAACTGGCTCCTTTCTGAGTCCCGCCCGAATGATCGAGCTCTTCACCCTATCTCTAAGCCAGGACACCCTTTGGAGGAAACTCATTTCCACCACTTGTATCCCCGATCTCATTCTTTCGGTTACTACCCACAGCTCAAAACCATAGGTGAGGGTAGACTGAGCAGTAAATCAACAGCTTGGCTTTCACGCTCAGCTCTCTCTTCACCACAACAGATTGATAGAGCATCCGCATCACTGCAGACGCCGCACCAAGCGGCCACTCTGCTCTCCCCGCTTGAGAACAAGACCTCAAGATACTTGAACTTGGGGCATCAAGTCATTCCCAACCCGGAGTGGGCACGCCACCCTGTTTCAGCTGAAAACCTTGGGCTCAGACTTGGAGGCACTAATTCACACTCCTGCTGCAAACTGCTCCAGTGCGAGTTGGAGGTCACCTACGGATGAAGCCAGAAGAACCACATCATCTGCAAAAAACAGAGAGGTGATCCTGAGGCCACCGATCTGGAAATCCTCCGCCGCTTGGCTGCGCCTATAAATTCTGTCCATAAAAGTTGTGAACAGAATCAGTGACAAAGGGCAGCCCTGGCAAAGTCCAACTCCCACCGGGAACAGGTCTGACTTACTGCTGGAAATGCAAACCAGGCTCTCACTGCAGTTGTACAGGGACCAAATGGCCCATAACAACAAGCTTGTCATCACTTTATTGCACAACAGCAGCTTAACAGGCACATATATCCTGGAGGGAATTTCTGCCACTCAGGTCATCAGGTTGGTTCAAGGGAATATTTGTTCAAAAGCACGCCTTTGATTCATTCGAGCAGGTATTACAGCAGGGAGGACTTTGACTCCTGTGAGGAGCAGCAAGAAACAGGAACTCGGCTCCAGTTACATTCTGACGCGAGTTACTAAAAGATATACTACAAGATAAACATACAAGTACTTCCACATTAGAAAGAACAACAGAAGCTCTGCTTCAGAGATTCTGAAGAAGTGTCCACATAGCAAACTGCACATGTCACAGGTTGGACAAAGAGAGGGAATCTCAGGTATGTGTTAACAGTCTGTGTGATAACATGCCAGGGATACAGGTTAGCATTTTATGGCCTAACATGAAAGTGCACATCAGATTTATTTTTTATTTTTTTAAACAGACAGAGTGGATTTAAACAGAGGAGAGTACGGTGCCTTCAGATACCACAAACACCTCGTTAAAAACTGGGACTGACAAGACGTTTCACCCCAGTTCAAAGCCAGCTACAGCAGGCGGGGTTCATTTGTGGTTGGGAGATTTTTGTTTCACACAAGTGCAGACGTGTGGCAAACTCATTAGTCTAATGCTTTTTTTTTGGCAGCGGGTTGGCCATTAAGTAAATGACAGGCCTAATTACACAAACCGAGTGTTGGCATCAACACAGCGCCAAAAGTCGTGACTCAAACTGACACACGTTGGTCTTAAACTCAGCACAATGTAACCCAAAACATGTTCGCTGTTCATTAGAAACAGACTTTTCTTTGTGAAGGGCCTGCAGAAAAATTTGCATCAAACCACAGCCAAACTGAAGAGCGGTAACTGACCTCGCTGTTTATCTCCTGCGCTCTGATAAAAGACCCAAAGGGGGAGAGGGGGAGACGCGAACAGTTAGTATATCATTAGGAAGTATTTAAAAAAATGAGCCAAAGGTCAATTCTTAAATTAAACATTTTTTATTTTCTATCTCTAATGGAGTAGCTCAGTATTTTGGGAATACATTTATTGGGCTTCTTTTAAAGTGTTAAATACTGAGCAAGTGTTTAGCAGCCACAGGAAGAAGGGGTAGCCCTACCTCTGAGGTCAGCCCTAAAAGGAGCAGATAACCATTTGTATCTTGTTAGTTTCATCTGTACAAAGTGAAAATATGAAAATATGTGAAGAAGTTTCCTCCTGCTGCCAGTCGGCGCTGCCAACTTCCAGCTATCAGGTGGGGTGAGATGGTCAGCAGGTGCGTTTGGGAGTTTCGGCCTGATAAATTTAATTATCATCAGGCAAACTTTGGCATCTGTGTTGTTTTATTACTTCATTTATGATTTCCTAACCTACTGAACAGTGAAAACTCTGTCCATGTGTAATTATATTTTAATCTTACCATATCAGCAACCTTAAAATGTGTTTTCATAGTTGCTAGGCTGCCTGTTGCAATATTTTGTTAGTTTTTTTTTTTTTTTTTAGAGA
>VUQI01002342.1:1310-13590 GCA_015106735.1 Paratilapia polleni | reverse complement strand
AAAGAAAAAAGAAAAAAAAAAAAAAGGGGGTGGGAAATAAAAAAAAAAAAAAAAAAAAACCTGTCCGGGGTCTAAGGAGTTGAATGGTTTACACGCTGGCTGCCAGCTTACATTTCGTCTTAGTGTCACAATTTGTTGGGGAGCATCACGGACGCTCTAAAAAGAGCGGGCTCTCTCCCAAAGCCTTCCCGGTGGCTGAAGAGTTGCTAAACGTCACTCACAATCATTCAGCCACCAGGGTGAGGAGAGAGTGAAAACAGAGGACAGAAAGGAGTAAAAAGGAGAAATGAAAGGAGGAAATAGAGAAAGTGACAGGAACTGACAAAGAGGAGAGAGGGTTGATGTGAAATTAAAAAAAAAAAAAAAAGAAGGAGAAGTTGAAAGGGAGACAGAAAGTGGAAAAGAAACACTTATGCATGCTAATCCTTATCTCCTATGGCACTCTAACCAATGTGAGAAAGGGCTAGAGCTTGGAATGGCCAAGGGACTGGACATGTTTGCTATCTGAGCAAAGCACAAATAACAACAGGCCATCCTGAAGTCTATGAGTTTACAGACGTCTTACTGCAGTGCCCAGGTTTTGCTGGCAGGTTCACAGTCGGTTGGAACAAAGAGAAATTAAAATAAAAAAATGGCACTATAAAACTGAAGCCATCCAAGGGTACGTGCCTGCTCTCATCTCTCATCCACCAGTAACAGAGAGCGTGGGAACTGCTTTTAGAGTGTTGAGCGGAGGTGGAAGACTGACCCTGACTTATCGAACAGTGCTTGCAACGCACATCTTCATGCCTGGTGTGGCCATCAGCCAAATCCACAGCAAGTTTAAAAATGGAACCTATTGATTGCAATAAACCTATATACATATTTCTCGCTGTATAGTTACATTACTGAGACCATAAGAAAAACAATGTTTAGATAACACAATGCATGCCATTTTCTTTTTTTAGAGGTTTATATCAAATTTATTACATGCCTTTGCTTTGTACAGTTATTTTCACATGAATTAAGCTATCCATTATTTCCCAGTACATGAATAGTTCCACACATTGGGACTATTCATGTACTGGGATATTTGTTCATGCACTTCATGCAGTGCTCCCAGGACTTGTATTTTGTTGTCTTGTTGTTTTCATTCCAGGTTCATGACACTAAGAACTAGGTGCATTTGTTTTTAAAGCACTAAACGGAGAAGGAGCGGTCAAGTAAGGCTGTGTCTACCTGGTTGTAACGGAGTTCAATTCATCTTGAGCAAAGGGTGTTAATGTCTCATAACTGCTGGCTGTCAGAAAGAGCCACAGAGAATCCAAATGTTTTTCTATCAAGTGTCACTCACTGTAGATTTGTGCTTGCAGAGGTGGCCTTGTGCACCAACACTGAAGTTTCCCTTCACTCACTTAGCAAGTGAAAGATGTTAAACATGCCATCAATACTGAAACGCTCCTCTTGTAGCATCAGTGAATGACAGCAAAGCACTGAAGAGGCCCCTTTCTCTGAGCTGACACTGCTGATTTGAATTTCAAAACATGATGTAAAACGGTGATTAAAAGCCAATTACAGCATGTGCCAATGAAAAGTCAATTAAGCGTTTCAGGGCCTGTGAAAGGTTTTTTGCCAAGGTGATGACAGGGAAGAGCAGAGAACAGAGGAGAAAAGGAAGGATACTAAAGAGAGAGAAGTGAAAGAGAAAAATGAAAGAACAAATAGCTGAGCTGAGACGGGGACAACATTCGGATGAATGCAGCATTGTGCCGTCAGACATACAAATGTTTTTTGCTGTAGAGACAGGATTTCTTCTGTCTTTGTCATCATACAGTCATGAATTATATAAAAAAAATAAAATAAAAAAAAAGTTGTTTAAGGGCCGCATTCAATTAAGAGTCAAAGCTACTGGAAATGTGAGAGGGGATGTTTTCTGATAAAACCCTTAAAAAAAAAAAAACAAAAAAAAAAAAACCCTCAAAGCTGCCACCCTCTTATTGAAATGACTAAACTATAAAGTCCTAGAGTTTACCTCCTGGCCAAATGTCAACCGATTGTTCCTGCACTCATCATTTTTATACCAGTACTAAACACTGAAAAAGAAAGAAAGACGTTAAAACAGTATTCAGGCATTATTTTACCTTTTAAAAAAAATAAAAAATAAATAAATCACCAGCCTGGATTCTGCAAGAGCAGCTATGCTTTCGATGCTGAAATCCAGCAGCAGTGAGACAGTGCTGCAGGACCCCTGGGAGACATTGCTGTAGTTGAACATGTTGCTGCCTTACCTTCATACTGTGAAGGTCCCAATAGGTGCCCCCAACACGAAAAAAACAACAATAAAACAAGTAAAAGGCAAGTTAACCTCAGGCTTTAATTATTGAGAAATGCCTGAAACTGAAAAAATACACAACACAATCTTCAACTCAAGAAGCTTGTTACACCATAATAAAGACTGTTGGAGCGAGAGGGGATCATTTCAGAGAGGCGCAAGCTTCAGACAGATCTCTTCTGAGAGGATCCTAGTCGTTGCTTTGCTGCCCTTTTGTGTTGTGAAAAGCCTCAAGAAAAAATAATGACTAATGTAGAAAGCTTTAGTCAAATTATACAGTGAGTCTAAAACTTGGCAGTCAACAACTCCACTCCCCACCTCAATTTGCTTTGTCATTCCATCCCTCCCTCACACAAATCACCACCAATCAACTTGTGCAGACAATCAACAAGATTCCACTCACGCACACACTAGCACTAGCATGCAACTGCAATCAAGCGAACAACCCACTGTTTACAACCCAGAGTTTTTCTTCCATGATCTGAGGTTCTGATAAAGGCTGTAGCAATAAAGACTGGAGTTATTTAAAGGAAAAAGATCAACAGCATATCGGTTGGGTCACTGACACTGCGAGGGCCAGATGGTCATCTAGTCTGGCTTGTCCTCTCTCAACAGCCTCTGTCTCTGTACCCAATTTGTTCAGTGTTATTTGCAGGAATAAGTGCTGGACTGTTGTACTTTGCATTTTTTCCTAGATGAACTCCGGGAACTCATGGCCCCTCTCACATGCTCAGTACAATAAATTAGAGGCCTAGTTACGAAATGCTGTTTTGAAGGAAACCTGAACCTCATGAAGGGTTTAAAAACAAAAAAATCAACTGACAATCGATCATCAGCAAACACTCTGTATTATAACAGGTTTGGAAACTGGCCAAGAACTAATTTAACTGCTGGCTCACAGCACACGCCTAAACTTATTTTTGTTGACAACAACTTATTAAAAGCTTTTCATTTTAATGTTTAATAGAGTGTAGCCTTGCCTTCATGAACATGTCTGGCTGTTTTTAAAAATCAGTGGTGCCAAGATTATGCCAAGAGAGAGAGACATCACTTTCTTTTGCTGACCGGTGCTGTCTGTGGGTACTTTATCACTGCGCTTTGCAAGTCAAACCTTAAAGAAGAACTGGCAGTTAACATATGGTAAATGCATCTTAGACTTTGTCCTACAAACCAGTTCCGCTACATAGCAAGAGTTCAATGCAAAAGACAGAAGCCAAAGCTCTTGCTGCCTCATTGAAAATATTCATGCACCTGGAAGTGATTTTAAACCTCAATCACCAAGCACACATGAACATTTAATGACTATGAGACACGAAAGGCTAGGATTTTAAGAATTAGGGACAGAAGCCATAAAATGGAAACTGAATCAAAATAATGCTATAATGAGGCTTTGCACTTGTTGCAAACTTAACACTTTCAGTTCTTACTTCAGGTAAAATGCTTCATTTCAGTCAATCAGATTTGTGATCAGCTAATCAAAGCATTATATCTAAGAGTTATATGTAAGCGGATCAATAAAGCAGTCTTTCCCCATACTATGACCTTACATAGGGAGCCACGGTAATATATTAACCGCTGCCCAAATATATTTGGTGACAGCATTTTTTTTGTTTGTTTGTTTATTTGTTACTCATTTGAGAGAATTATTCCATCCATGATTGAATCTCTAGTGGACAGTCATCATGCACTTATTTTGAATGCTCAGTCACTGCTAACCAGCTATTCCTTGCCCTTCTTATCTTGTGTTTTTGCTACCAGGTGACTTGCTGGCCGGGTTGCTGTTGTGGTAGCCTGCTATACAATTCAGCTAATTCTCCAGAAAGGATGTTGTCCCATGGTCAGACAGTTGGAGCTGCAGTGCTCCAAACTCCACCACTGTGGCTGGCAGCTGGTGACAACATTTCTTCTTCTGCTATTGAGATCTGCTGTGAGCTGAATAACTATAACCAGAACCTTCAGCAGGTGGGAAATTCCTATGTGAGCAAACTGAGACTGCAGACCAGAATGTGGACCACAAACAGCTGCAGTTTGCCAGCAGGATGAGAGACTCACTGTAGAAGCAGCTGATTACACTGCTCTGTTATTTATTTGTTACAATACTCTTATTATTTAATTGCTATAATGGGCTTAGCAAATACAATATCTGACATGTTTCCCAGTGGCACAGCTGTGAGGCATACCTTTAATGTTTTATGTTCAGACCAGTCAAGAACATTTGTCACGTTTCATTTTTCATCCCTCTCTGCTTTTAAGTGCCAAGTAACACCTTTTTAGTAAACTATAGAAAGGAAATGTTCCAAAAAAAAAAGTCAAAAGACTTCAAACACTGTGGTTTTCAAAATTTACAACCTTCAACTATTTGCTTTTCATATATATGTTTTAAATATCAGTTTGAAACTGCTGCATCTGTTAAAACTCTGCATGGGAAAAAAAAATGCTCTCTGTTTATTATCTGGCAGGTGTACTGACAGCCGACGGTGAGATAAATAGAAAATGAACTATGCAACAACAGAAGACAGATGCAAATTTGTCTCCTCTTTTTCTGTAGTTTATGTGTGACCATGTCCATGCTTTCCTCAAACCAAACATGCCAACAGCAGACGTGTTGGAGCTCAGCTTTTGATCGTCACTGTCTGCTCTTTGGGTAAATGAGCTTTGATGAGAGTAGGGGTAGGAAGGGGAAAAAAAAAAACAAAAGAAAAAAAAACGATGCGAGCTGTTTATGTTGCTCAAGAGGCAAATTTAATTTAGTATGGGCAGTTGTCAACACACTAGCATGCAGAAGCCAGGGAACATCAGTGGTTGTGGAGCAAAAAAGTGGGGGTGGGTGTACAGAGAGGGCACTGAAACTAGATTTTGTTCCATTATGCATAATAACAATAGTCAGAGACCCGTTGTGTATTGCGGTAAGCTGCTGAGACTGTGGCCAAAATGATTCGGCCACAAGGAAAAATTTTTTGTGCCTGCTGGGCCAAACCTTAAAAACTCTGCATGACCATCCATAATTTCTTTTCTGAGAAGAGAGATTTCACTCCTAGCTGAAGAGCTCCAGCATGGTTCAGTGCCATTACCATTTGAAAAGGAAGAAGATGAGTGCAATAGCAGGGGGCACATAGACCAATATGCAGAAAGAAAGACTGAAGGGGTGCATGGCAAGGAAGAGCAGCTGACTTGTTGAACTTGGCACATGGATGGGCTTCATCCATCAACAGGGCAGCGAGCGACTCCCTTTTCAGGTTTTGCCCTTGAGACAACACTGGCTTGGTCGGAGTTGGTATTATGCAGTTGGAGAGCATATCCAAAGCTCGTGCAGAGAACTGAGAAGACTATAACAACCTTGGGAAAAATAATCCTTCCACTGTGCTTGACTTGTAAAAACAAACCCCCATGCTGCACTTTTACATATTCTGCCCAAGAGTACTATGACACAAAACACCAATAAAGCTGGGATGTTAAACTATTCCTTTATGATACTATGTACATTTTCTGAATTATGCATGTGACCCCTGAGCAGAAATCAAGTGATGAGCAATTTATTATGAGGTACACATTATGAGGTAGTAGAATGCCAGCAATGTTAAAACTGGGAACAGAGCCCAAAGGAATTGAACATATAGCATATAAGCCAGGATCTGGTTTATGTACAGTGAAACAGTATTAAGACGGGACTGTGTTTTCCACTCTGTAAACCAGAAAACTTAAAACCCTAGAAATGAATGGCTAAGAGTTTTAAGTGCTGACCTTCAATGTTATTTTGAAGGTGTTTAAGGAAGAATTCTTATGAACTTAATGGAAGGCAACTAATGACCTTTTAATGGTCGAAACACAGGATAAATATGCCCTTAATCCAACTTCCAAGTATAGGCCTGTTCAAAGCATCAACACTGAGAGGCATGGGAGACTGAGACACTGAATGCAAAGGAGATGCAACCAAATCAAAATTGTAGTGGTTTATGTTTAAATAATTTCTAGCCTCTAAAACCGGAGCAATTTCTCAGTAGCATTGCGTTTAATTTTTTTGCTATAAAAGACAGCAACAAATAAAGACTGATTTTTGACAGCAGTAGATAAACTATCAATTCTGCAACCGTAATTTACAAACAACCCTCTATTCAACAACAAAACTAAAGTAACAAAACTTTCTTCATATAAAACTGCAGTCCAGGTCCAAGCTCAGGAACTAAAATCATGGGAAATTTCCAAATCACACTCCGTGACAACTGCGCTGAAACTCAAAATTACAGTAAGATTGTTGCAGTTTCAAATTGTTTTTCAAGCTTTTCTGATGCCAAAATGACTAAGAATAGGTACTTTTGAGAAGTAATGCAGCCCGCCCAAGCTGACGGAATGGAAAAATAAAAAGGTTCACTCCCTTGTGTTGCTCTGTCTGGGTTGTTTTCTCAAGAACCAGTTTTCTTCCACCTGGGGGCAGGTGCTAACAGCCAGGCAGGTAAGTAATGACACCTGTTTCCACCTGCTGGGCCGAAGTTGCTCTCTGCCAGCAGTTGCCTCACTTCTCCCTTTTTAGCACAGTCCCACGTCCATTTGGAAGTGGATGGAGCTCCACACACACACACACACACACACACACAATCACACACCCACGAGCCTGCAAATTTAGCCAAGCTATTTCATGGAACACTGAAGCACAAACAGTGAGCACAGAAGGTAGACTATATATGCTGCAAAATGGCAGGTGAAAACAGTTGGTTGGTCTACAGCAGGCAACATTTCCAGAGCCTTTGGGTTACTACTACAGATTGATAACCACTATGCTCACATTTAGTGACCCATTTCAAAGCCAGAAATACATTTGTTTCTTTCGAATGAAAGAAAACCCTTCTGAAACAGCATTTCAACCACAAAGAATGCAAACTGTTGCCAGACTTAACAGCTTCTTGAAGCCATGCGTCACACTTTGTTGTCAAACGTAAAGAAACAGAGAAACATTAAAAAAAAACAAAAAAAACCACTTTCTCCAAACACATTTTAAGACACAAAATACTTTATTTCTGACATAGTTATTGAGAAAAAGCTAAACTACATGTTTCTCTATTTTCATTAAAGCACTTACATGACATTTGTATGTTTCAAAATCTTTTGTGAGCACACGTTTTAACTCAATGTAAGGAGAGCACTGATGTCAGACTCCACACATAAATTATTCTGCAAAGTGGAGGTCTAATACAAATAAAGTAACAGCCAGGAAGCCTTTAAAGTGGACCTGTTGTGCATTTATACAATATTTTATATTATAGATATACACACACACACACACTGTACATACATGCGCACACACACACACTGTACACGCACTGTACACACACACACACACTGTACACGCACTGTACACACACACGCGCGCACACACACACACACACGCACACACACACAGTACACACACACGCACACACACACACACACATTTTTTAAAAAAGGGTGCACACAGGGTGCTCCTTCTAAGAACTTGTTTATGACTAAACCATAGGTGTGGCCAAAAAAAGTATGTGTTTTGCTAGCTGATGCAAACACTCCTTGAGGAAAATAAATGACTTTTGACATCCTGAGCTCAAAGTGTTGACGCCTTCATGTGAGGGGCACGAACAATCTGGTGTTCTTTAGCGCTTGGTGTTGACAGTAGGCTGGGAGCCAAGCATCAGACACCTCCTCAGCAAAAACATGCTTGACAGGACAGGGTGAGTGTAATAGATTTGAAGTTCTCCACTTGGAGCAGGAGAGTGTTAAATCAGCATGGACATTAAGATGGTCATTTTGAAGGTTTGAGCAGCTTTTGGTTTAAGACACTTTTTTTAGTTTGAGGGTTTTAGCTACACCGCTATGGCTTTCACAGTTATGAAAGACCTCCAATTGCACAGCCTCTGATCATCCTCTTTTTTTCCCCCCTTATTCTTACTCCAGCTCAGTAAGGCAATCATCACAGCCCCGCGGTGCGAGAGCGTCTTAGCTATGGCAGATAAAGGCTGGGAGATTGTCAGTAATGACGGGTCCACCAGTGCTGAAACTTCCCAGAGCTGCTTGTTTCAGCAGTAATTACGATGGGGGAAATGGTGCACCGTGACTGGCTCTAAAAAGCTTACCAAGCCTTTTGCTTGTGATGCCATGTCAACTTTTCTACGGTAGGCAAGTCAGTCAGATGAGTAAAAAGGGGACTTAAAAGCTAAACAAAACATGTGAAACAAAGAGGTAAAAAGCAGAGGCGGCAGGCTGTGTACTGAGTGATGTGGAGGCTGAGGAAAGGAAGGGGAAAAAAGGGAAAGGGCCCTGGAGTCTATGAATAGGGATGAGATTAGATCATTGATGCTCAGTGTTCTCCAATCACAGAAGTTGAAGAGTGAAATGATAAGACAGGTGAAAAGAAATACAAGAAAGAGGAGAGAACGATGGGCTCTAAGAGGCAGGAGGAGTGATTGAAAATAACCGCAAACAGGAAGAAAGGACTGATAAGTGTGTGTGTGTATGTCTGAAAAGGTTCACCTGTACCACAATGAAAAAAGAATTCTATCATCTTTTTCCCAGTGCCACTTTCTCTGAAGCCGGCCCTCAGTAATCACCTTCTTCACCCTCTCAACTGCTTCATCCTCGCCTTCTGTTCTTATCCCATCCGCCCACTCTCATCCCCTGATCTTTGAGGTACACAGGTGCTTATGAGGAGAGCGCTTAACCCCCCTCTCCATGGATCAGCCCTGCAGACGGTGTGTGCTGATGTGTAGAGAAATTCAGGAAACGAATGGCAGCTGTGGAGAGAGTGTTCTGCTGCTTACGCCCACAAATGGGCAGAAATTGGATACTAAGTGCAGGGGCGAAGCCTGCTGAGAAGGGAAGAATGAAAATGAACTTATTTCAAACACCCACACATATGTAGAGGTATGGGATGGTCAATATTATTGGAAATGGTAGGTGTTGGGGGGGTCTTGGGACAGAGTCTTGAGCTAACTACCACAGACAATTCATCAATCATGGGTCAGTGACATGGCAGAGCATATAGGGCTGAAGGTAGCTTAATTCAAATAAGACTGCTGCAGAGAAAAATGGCATCCAGGTAAATGCCTTTATTATAAGACCAGGAATGAAAAACTATGCAGTTATTCATTGGTTCTTATAGATATAAATAAACACTTTTATCAGGGAAGAATACCCAAGAGGCTCAGAATGTATTTTTATGCATGTAAATCACATTTGCATGCTTTACAATTGTACTGCTGAACCCCAGGATATGGAGAAAACAATTTACAAGCCAGGCTGCATGTGTTATCGTGATGAAACATTGAGTTGATTAGTCGCTCACAGAGTGTGGTGATGTAGCCAAAAAAATATTACCTCAATTTTATATACACATGCAAGACCATAAAGCAAGAACAATACAAAAAATCTCAACCACCTGCAGGGCTGTCATTATTATACACATGAAAAGATATGGGTTAACCCATACAGCTATGGACTTCGACACCTGATATTTCAACCTCAAAACAGTAACAGTACACACGGAAGAGAAATGTACTCTATGCATACGGATTAATGTACTCATTTACTCCGTGTTACATTAATTAGCAAATAACATTCTCTTCTTTGCTGTTTTTCTGTTTAATACCAGTGTGAAAGTACAGGGGGAAAAAAGTCACAGTTGTCAGATAAGTTGAAGGTTCTCATATCCAAAGTTCTGAACAACTAATCTAAACACTTGAATAAATTGTCTAAAATAATCGGAAGATTAATGAATAATGAAAATAACTGCTAGTGTAGCATACAGAAATCCCAGCCTTGTGCTTTTTGCCATCATAGCTGTAGTTAATGTGTTGATATGCCGAAAAAATGGCCAATTGCTATTACTCTAATACAACAATCAGCAGACAAACTGATTCCTTAAAAGCAGAGGGCATCAATTTAAGCATCTTAATTTGTCAGCGACCAGCACTTCAATAAACAAGCTCCGTTAAACCAAAGCTGAGAACATTTGCATTCCAACAAACAGCTTGCAATTACCAGTTTAGATGGCATGCGTTGGCAATTAATATACCAATCTTCCTTAATGCCCCACCTAGGGAATTTGTAAACACCAATTTAAGAAATATGAGAGGCTCTCAGATAAAGTGCTTCCTGCTCTGCAGCAGTCACAGCGTGGTATTGGCAATAAAAATATAATAATCTTACTGGAAGCCGAAAAGGTAGATCTCCAAATCAACCAACTCTACCCATCATTACCCCAGGTGACAACATAGCTGGTAATGTTTTGACCCTTTGAGTCGTCATCAAGGCAAAATGTGCAGTTTTAAACACTGGCAGCTACGTGACAAAATGTTGAGAAAATGTTGTCAATGCAAGAGTGTCGCAACAGTGCTCGATAAAGTCACAAAACCATCAAAGCATGTAGTTGCAATCAAAATGCAGGTCAAGTTTGGAAGACGGGTGTGGTCTGCCCCATGATTATGAAATAAAGGATGCAAGTAGGGGATCCACAGATCCCCTGGGCACCACCAACTCTACACTTGTTACGCAAACATTTGTATTTTTAATGTTTAATTTATATAATAATTTGTTACTACCCCATATGAGGCATCTCTATTTGTTGTATAAACATATTTTTCCACAATGGGTGTAGTCTGAGCATTTACTGTAATCCGAGCTGGTGTGAGCCCACTGGAAGACGGTCCCTAGTTTTAGAGACAGAAATTGAAAACCACCTGAATCTTTACAATAGATGTACTATGAAAGACTCTATTTAAGAGCTAACCCAGGTCCGTGGTCAATAAGAACTGTCAGACTGGTCCATGCCGTTTATGTCAACAGTTTTTGGTCAAAAACCACACATGCCTTCAACTGTAAACCGATGACTTTTACAGCCACTTGAATCAGTATTCAGCATTTTCTTCACTGTCTGTGGGGATGACACAACTGGATTGAAAACAAATCAACCCAGTAATCTTTATTTCAATTAATCATTTCATCTATATAATGACAGAAAACAGTAAAAATGCCTATGTGATATTCTACAGCCCAATCAGACTCATTGAGGTAGTTTGAATTTGTGCTTTTGGCTGCTGGCTGCACAAAACTGTTTACGATCATTTCACACTAAAGAAAAATAATTTTTGACAGTCAAAGACCAGGAAATGTTTGTCGTTTCCTTGAGAAGTGATCAAAATAGCTCCACTCCAGTTTACTGCAATCAGGGAATAATGGTTAAAGACATTCAAATTAGTGCTTGACAACATTTTGATAATCTCCCATATTATCATTTATCACACAGAGGGTATGCTGACTTTCTCCATTAGAGAACATAGCCTTTAGAATTTGCACTGTTTGTCAGACTTCTTAAAGGTGCCTGCCACCTTGAGCACTAAAAAAAAAAAACAAAACAAAAAACAGATGGTTAAAGACATTCAGAAATCATTAGGTGCATCAGTTGTAATTTTTTTTCCCGTAAAGTACACGTAAACGATTATAAGACTGTGCTTACAGGCAGGTTTAACAACCTCTGTTTCAAAGCCATCGGTCAGTGCTATCAAGCTCAATATGCCTAAATTAAACCATAAAAGCCCTAAACCATATAAGAAAAAAAACAACATAGTAAACTTTTTCTGCTACGGTTCAGAACAAAGTAAACGGATTGCAGGTCTTTTCCACCATGAGCATATTGATAACATCTAAAATCCATCTTAAGTAAGCGGTACTAATGACATAAAATGAATGCAATAAAACTCCATAACAGCAGTTACTAAGAAAACCATGGTTAAATACATAATCCTCCTAGATGAGCTAAAACTAACTAACCTTCAGGAAGGGTTACCCCAGGGTGAAGCTTTAAACAGCTTATTGACATCTCACAAGCACTTGGTCCAAAGTGTGTGTATTAGGTCTGACTGAGTCACTATATATTGACTGCACACTTCCTGAACACCAAAACATAGAATAATGTAACCCCCCCCCCCCCCCCCCCCCTCCCTCCACCCC
>VUQI01002340.1:0-10411 GCA_015106735.1 Paratilapia polleni | reverse complement strand
CAAAAAAAAAAAAAAAAAGTTAAAAAAAAAAAAAAAAAAAAAAAAAAAAAAAAAAAAAAAAGCATGTGCTTGGGACTCTGAAAATATTTTTGCACAAAAGACACCATCAGCAACTCAGTCTCACAGTCCGCACACATAGACCATGATACCCCGTACAAAGCTTGCCTACATTTGAATGTTGCTCCTTCCAGATTATGCACTGTGATTGACAGCTAAACTGAGCCATAATAGACAGTCTATATGAGATTAGGAGGGTGCAACTGGGGGCCATGTCATGATTATATTGACAAGATGACTTACCATAACTTGGCCAGTCAGGTCCAACTTTGCACACAATAGCTGGGCCGAGCACAGTCATCCATTGTAAGTAAATGTTGAGAAATTGCGAGAATGTTAACATTGTGAAAAATCTGCTGGTGACGTCTTTCTGAATAAGCCAAGGGTGGCCCATGACAGGACCTTTGACACTGCAGGACAGCCTTACCCTCGTTCCCTTGTTAGCACCCCATCTCCTTAGTAACGCCCACCCCAACAAGAACACCATGAAGGAAAGATAAGATGCTGAGGGGGTGAAAGGGTGTTGCAGCGGTCAACCAGAAGTTAGGGAATAAGTCTGCTCAAACTTATTGTCAAGACATACTCAAGATGAGGAGGACACCTCCCTGCAAAGGTGGAGACAACCTTTGAGATATAGTGACGAGCAGACAAGAAAACTTTCTGTAACTGTCCCTGCAGGGTGTCTGCTGGGTTTTACTCCACAGAATTTTGTAGACATAAAGGGGCAGGTAATTAATGAAAAGTTCTAGTATTTTACTTTTAGTTTACTTGGCACTAATTAAGAGGTATCTGTGTCTATGCTGATGCGCCCACACAAGTTTTTGGATGCACCTTGCTAACCAAGTGAGGTGATAACTTAGCGCTCCACCCTCGCACCCAAATATGGTAAATTCTGGCTCCAAAAGATGGCAATGACCATAATGCTAAACCTTTTACATATACAGTCTGTGGTTGTGCATTACTGCATAATCAGGTGGCCCTATTTTTAGACGGGCCCTGTGTTAGAAACAAGTTATCACACTTTAATTTTTTTTTCCGTTTATGTTGCTGCATAATGCACCAACATCAAAAATCTAAAGAAACTGTATGAAATGTGACTAACTAAATTGCACTGTATCACAGAAAACCTAAGGCTAGTTAGTTTTTTAGTATACGAGTGATGCATAGAGTAGGAGTAGCAGCTCGTTTCAGGGTATTTGTGCGAAATATAATGCCATTCATAGTACTTGATGGCCCAATAGCAAATTTTCACCCCGACTGCCCAAAGACAGGTTAATATGACCATGTGTTTACGAGTAGCTAACAATGTAAAGACATGATGAGAAAGGCAAACAATATTAAAATCTTTAGTTATTTGACAAAATACTGCACTGGGGGATTCTCATCCACAGCATATGTAATGTTTGCCCGAAAAGGATAGTTGAAGGTAAAGGTAAAGTTATTTGTAGGTTAAGGTAGCAGTTATTGTTATGGTAAGTTGGAAACGCGTGTGCGTGTGTGTGTGTGTGTGTGTGTGTGTGTGTGTGTGTGTGTGTGTGTCCACTGTGAGCACGGAGACAGTGGAGAAGATTAACCTCTGCTCCTGCAGGCCTCCCAGGGTGAGAAGGTAGTACAGAGTCATATAGTGTCACTACATAAACATGCATTCACATGTATATACAAACACACACGAGCAATGTAAGATTTCATTTGGATATCAGACAAAAACTCATTGGAAAAGATGTTATTTGTATTACACATGCTATGACACAGACGTTGCATTGGATAACATGATCAGCATGGCACACACACACACACACACACACACACACACCACTCTCTTTAATAAATTCATTCTGGCTTTATGGAGGATCCCCCTGCAATTATCCAGTCCTCCCTCTTGCAGCTCAACATGTCTATTGGCTGGAAACTAGCCGGCCTTTCTCCGCTCTTTCAGCCCGTTGTTCTGGGAAAAGCCTAAAGGGAAACATTTAGATTGGAGGGCTCTTTGAGTCGCTCTGACAGTTGACTGATGACCCTCCATAAAATGACAAAGCATCGCTGTGTGGTGGCCAGTGCGGCCCACTGCCTCCCCATGGGAAACTAATTGCTTTGAATTGTTAACGGCAACATTATTTTTCTGCCAATCATTGCTTTTGAATGCCCCGAAAATGAGCATGAAACAAGTCTTTTCAGCGAACAAAACAGTTAAATGTCCCCAATGTTGATCAAATTAACTTCAGCACTCTGACAATGGACTATATTTGTGTGAAAATAATGGGGTGCCACAAAGCACGCCTTTATGCCAGGATTTCACAGTTGTAATGTAAAACTGTTCTCCCCTGAACCGGACCAGCCACTCTGAATGGGGCTGGAAAAAGAAACAAACTCCATTACACAAAGGAGATTTTTTTTTTTTTTTTTAACTGAAGAGAAAAAAAACCTGTTGGTTTTATCTCATGCTATCATTTCACAGGCTCATCTAGCAGAAAGGTTTTCCAGCTTCTAGAGAGGTTCCTGTCATTACATCAGGTGTCTTGGGCAGAAAAATGCAAATAAGCAGAATTTTTATTTTATACATATCTGTAGCACCTTGTTCCTTTATAGCAGCCAGCGGCAGCTCATTTAACATGATTAAAATGTCCAGTTAAACTCTTCCTTAAAACACTTTCTGTGCATACATAAACAATTAAACCATAACATAATTATAAAACAATGAACTTTCCACATCAAGGGTAGCTGAGTCTACAAGGTAAGTGTTGCCTGATGCAGCCCGGAACACACATGTGCACTTTCAAAGGCCAAGAAAACAAGCAAGGGTACATTTCAAGCAGAGCCTCTGCTGTTCTCCCATGGAAGTGGTCCTCACATCAGCACAGGCTATGGAGCTGTGCTTTTTTGATGTGACTCAATAGTGAGGTCTGGCTGGCTAAATGTTGTTCCTTCTCAGCATTGTTCCCCTGAGGCCTTGAAGCACTTTGGAGATAAACGCTATTTAGCAGTTAAAAGGACCACAGAGGAAAAGGCTTATCAGATGTGTTCTCAATGGGCTGTAAACTGCATTATTAGGCCTGAGCCCTAGATAAGGTGGAGGCGGAAGTCTGATGCTCAGCAGCAGAGCTCTGTCTCCAGCACTGTCATGCGATCAGGCTCCTGTGCAGACTGCTGCATGGATCTCAGCTGGTGGTGTGTTCAGCAGCCCCCCCCCCAATCCTATCCCATCCTGCAATGAGAGATTAGAGCTCAGAGAGGCGAGAGAACAGAGAAGGAGGGGGACTTTGGCTTTAGATATTCCCCCTGTCCCTTTTCCTGCTTCGCTTCTGGGGGTAGGAGTCAGAGTTAGGACAATAGCCAAAAAGATGGTTCCCAACCAGCCGCTGAATGGGAACACTGTTGGTGGTAGCGCTTCATTCAAAGCCCGGCCCGGGCACATTGTCCTCCCAGATCGGCAGAGGAGAATGGAGTTTGCTGGTGGCTGCCAAAAGGTTAGCAGCCTCTGTGAAAGGACCGACCCATTATTCACTGCCCTTTACAGAGCCCAAGCACCCTTTGTGCTCCTCCTCCCTTCCCTCTGCACTGCCAGCTTTTTCTCACTCCGGTGCTCCGGATCTGCGCCTGAAGGCTTCACCCTAAAGTGAGCGGGTGAGGAGCAGCAACCCCCCCCCCCATATCCCTAGAAAGGAATACCAGGGGAGCTGGGACATGTAACGACCTCCCCACCACCACCTTGCCTCACTCCACTTACCCCTCATCCCCACCCCTGTCAAAGGAAGAACCTTTAAATGATATGGCCCAGAAGTAACAACAAGGTTACCATCCTACAACACAAGGGGATATAGAAGGAGGGAGCGTGGAAACTGCCACTCAGCCAGCACAATTTCTATTCAATACCCTCAGCCACCCAGCTAAGACTCTCACTGTTGTGTAGGTGTGTTTACAGGGGGACCTTTCAAAATAAATCAACTGAAAAAGCATGATGAAAGAGGAGAAAACACAATGAAAACACTTAAATGCAAGCAGCAACAGAGGTGCTTTTGAAACATGATTATGTCAGTAAATCCAGGTAAGTTAATATGTAATAAAAATTGCAAAAGCTGCTAAAACACTCCCACTTCCCTGTCCATTAAAGGCAGCCCATTCTTTCATCAAATCAAAAATGAAGTAAGGGTAAAATATGACCTCGTGGAGAAGAATTTATAAAGTGCCTCGTAATTCAGGCCCATCAGAAAGCCTGCTGATAATGTATGCCACAAATATATGCATGTAGTTATTCAAAGTGGAGGTGGCAGGGAGCCGTGTCATGCATTCTTATGCCATTTGAATGGGAGGTCACCTGCTGCAAGGCGGGTATTAGGTTTTTATTCTGTGTTAGCATGGCCAGGTAGGGAGCAGGGGGTTCCACTGTGCACTCCATCATCCTGCTCTACTGCAAATGGATATCCCATAAATTACATTAGCGTGGCCTATGAATGGAAAGTGTGGCCAGTTTGTATAGAGGCTGGCTCTACTCAGCCCAGAGAGAAGAAACCTCTACGACTACCATGAAGATTCCTAGGCCACCGCTAGAATAATTAAAACTGTTAAACTCACTTAGTCTTGCTGCTCTTGGGACCACCATTGTACAAATGACATGGCAATGTGCCTGGTGCATTACAAGATGTCTGGTATAGAAATAGAAATGATGGTGCAGCAAAAAGGCCGGGAGGTCACAGACAACTTCAGCAGAGTATGGAAATCTACATTGAATTTAACTAAAATAATATTTGTTTTTAATCCCACATGCAAAGTTTACAGACAGGCCTCTGGGCTGATCTCATGAAAGGATCCTAACCCTAAAGAAGCATGAATGCGCACAGCCAATATAATTGCAATTTAATGTGAATTCATCAGCTGTAGACATCTACTGCAATTTTAATGTAAATCAAACCAACAATAAATAGATACATCCTAATGGCTCATCCTAGGTACATTTGCCTTACATGCAAAAGTTCCCCGGTTCAATTCCAGGAGGAGACACAAACCCAGCCACAGGGGGTCACAAGCTAGTGTACTCCTAGTACTGGTCCCAAGCCCAGATAAATGGAGGGTTGCGGCAAACATGTGGATCTATCTGCTGAGGCGACCTGTTGGGAAATAAGGGAGCAGCCAAAAGTACTAAATAGATACATCTTGTGTAGCCTACATTGCCTGTACATAAAGGATGGACGGAGAAACCCTGATGTCACCCACTGCTTTGCAAACTACCGTTCTGAAGCTTTGAGTTAGCATAATGTTGGCTATTGCTATCTTGGTTTTTTGGAGTGACCATATTTGGACAAGAGGGCAGTGCTAAGTTATGAGCTAATGCTAACAACCTGGGTTAGCAAAGGGGCAGCACCACAAACAAGGTTAAAAGATTCAATTCAGTGACTTGAATTAGCAGAGGTGCCGCCTACCATACTATACACCCACCTGCCACTCAAAGCAGCCATGCTCCTAATAATGAAGGACTTTAAGCGTTAATACAATTTAAATGAGTTAGATAAAAAAAAATTCTCCTCTGTCCAGTTGTAATGGAGGGAGAAATTAGGTATATTTATTTATGCTGTAAAGTTTGTGCATTTTAACACAGGAGTCTTTGGGGCATGACTCTTTTGGAGTTAGCCTCAAGTGGCCATTTGAGGAAATGCAGGCAAAGGTACTTTCTCATTGGAAATTCAGTTCTGATGCTGGCGAGGACTTCTAATATAATGCCAGTCATGGCAGTATAGTTTCAAGAAAGCTCGCTCTGGAGCAAAGCACAGGACAGACCGATAGCTCAAATGGTGAAGTACAAATGTGCTTCTTTTCCTCTGCCGACAGAACAACAACAAAGATAAGTGCGGGATTACACCAACCAAAAAAAATAAATAAAAAAGATTTAGAATGAGGGATAGAAAAAGAACAGATAAAAGACACTTGGGAGTTCGCAGACCGTATAGTGAGTAAGAACCCCTACTTCTACAGACAAATGTAATCCCACTGGTCTAAGACTGAATCCCACCAAAAACCTTCTCCATACCTCTCCTGCTCAGTCTAAGCCTTGATTACAATATCAATACAGGTTTTGCCATGCCGGGGAAAAATAGGATTTGTGACTATCAGCTGCTACCTCAATGTAGATATGCAACTGCCATTGTTCACATGAAAAAAAAAACCAAAAACAACTTTTATTCAATATTTTTTCTCTGTTGTTTTGCAGGTTACTGAAAAACGTGCAGATATTATACGGCTTGCTGCTTTACAGCAGAAATGTTACAAATAGAGTAAATTTAGCTCTTAAAGTTATAGGACAGTGATATTTGCAGAAAGTGTGCCTTGATCTCATCAAAAAAAAAAAAAAGCAACAGGAGCTGGTGACCAGCATGTACAGTACCTGTCTAAAACGTAGCCCAGGGCCTTCTGCCTGGTCCCAGAGTAGACTGAAGGGCTTTTCTCCCAGGCCACAAGGTTGGAAGCATCGTGGAAAAGGTGGATGTTGACCAGATCAAAGGCACTACCGAAGAAAGGGCACATTATGAGCGAGCTTCTCTATTCAGTCAAATACACAGGGGTTTAATCCCTAGTGACAAAACTGTTATTCTTACTCTTCTACTAACACAGCATATGGATGAGAATACCACTTCAACCTCTAATCTGCTTTCTTTCATTTTGTCCTGTTAGGGGAAAAGCAAGACAGCTCAATGTACAGTGATGAACACCTCCCTGCTGATCCTATCAATCTGGGGTGTTTTGTTAGCATGGTGCTTGGCAGGGCGACCCAGAGGAATTGATCTTATCTCATGGGCTTTGCTCTGCAGCGACATCCTGAACAAATGAATACATGCATGGCTTTGACTATCTCTGATCTGATTTCCTATTCTCCACCAGCCTCTCTCTCTCTCTCTCTCTCTCTTTGCCGCTCTTGTCAAACGTCACGCTCCTATTAAATGCTTACCGTTTCAGCTCTTTAGTTCTCATGTCATCCCTCTATTAGATTACAATCCCCGTCTTCCACCCCTCAGGCATCCACTCCTCCCCCCCATTCCCTAGCTCTGCACACTGGAAGCAGCAATGGTATTCATCCCATACAGGTTCAATTGCATGTAATGTTTTTTGTCATCTGTCATATGCAGCTGCTTGAGTAACGTGATTACGTCTAATCGAATCCCTGCTTGCTTCTGTGGCGCACTGTCCGGAGAGGACTCAGATATATAAGCCGCTCTCTCTGTCTGGCTGTGCTGCCTCTGATAACCTCACGGAGTCTCTGCAGCTTGAGGGTGAAGGCAGACATGACTGACGCGGCTAGATCTTCATCTCTAATCACACTGATACAGTTGTAATGATTCAAGGTTGAACAGTGATGAGGTGGGATGTGTCAATGTGAGGACCTATTAATAAAACTCACCAGTCAGCCAGGGCCCATCGAGTTCTGATGAATCCCTTTCTGGACCACTTGGACTGCAGAACAGAGAGACTCAATTTAGCATGACAATTGACATTGGTAAGGATTTACCACAAGGCAAATGAAAGCTATAAAGTCAAATGTTTCACAGTCAAGTGGCAATGTCTATCACCTGGGAGCACGATTTCTGGTTTACATTTTTCAACACTATTCAAAACTCTTCAGTTCATTTTAGACGCACACAAAGAACTGCATTAAAATTTTCCTAAATTGTGAGCTTTTAAATTAAACTGTCTAAGTTACTGTATGGAATCAGGTTGTTAAAGGCTCTATAAATACACATTTAAACATCCAAGTCAATGGATGAACAGTGGTGGAGAGTAAGTGAATTTTATCAAGCCACTTCACTACATTAGACTAGGAATTATTGAACTTTTTACCAAACTACTATACCAATATATAGTTACAAGCATTTTATGCATCCATAGTTTTTCTCTAGCATTTTCCAATTAAAAACATGTGGTGCATTGTTAGAAATAAAACTACATAAAAAACAGGAAAAAGAGCTCGACAGTGACAAGCTACAACATTAAATGAAATTAAGCCAATAATAAAAAGCACATAATAATCCTAAAAAACAGTCCAAAGCAGCCCCATTCTGCATAGTGAGTACTTTTACAGAGACGTAAATTTAAATTTAAATATTTCTTCCATCTGTGTATATCAGTCAATCTTTTTCATATTTGATTAATCATTTTGAGAAGTTTTTCAGTCAAAACCCAAGTTCTCAGCTTTCCTTTACACTGCTCTGTGTATCTGCAGTATCGCAAATAAATAATATGAATGAATGTTGAATGAATGGCTTCAATCAGTGTTGCCTACAAAATGTAGAACAAAGCAAAATGTATTTTACATATTGAATTTAAATGCAGATTCCACATGCTATAAAACCAAACCAAAAAAACCACACATGCATATGCAGATACATAGTCATATATTGTACATCAATATTCTTATAAATATAACCAGTCAATCAACCTGATACTTTTAGCACAGTGAAATAAAAAAAAGTGGAATGTTTTTCAGCCTGATTTTACACACTGTTGAAGCTGAAGCTAATACAATCATACAAGGTCTGTCAGACGTTGGGAGCACAGTTTTAACCCTAACACCTAATGCTACTGACAGGTTCTTACTGAGTGAGCTGGTCAAGGAGATGCTGTGGACCAGAGGCATTTTTACAAGAAGCAGAAAACAGGTGTTCACCAAATTTGTCTTTTCCTGTTTGGAGTCTGCCTATAGCCTTTTTATTTCAAACAGCGAGGAGGACAGCGCGGCAGAAAATAACGTGAAGTATGCGTTTGTATCTAGATACATTATTAAAAGTGGGAAAGATCAGGCACTGATCAGGCACTCCGATTTCTGACATGTGTGGCACTTGTCAGGGGGAAAAAGAGGCTAGAAGACACCTGGTGACAGCTGTAGTGTAGACATCCAGCATGCAGCTGTTTGATCAGATCCCACAGGCTTTGAACTGATCAAACAGCTGCATCTTTCTCAAACAGCACATGATCAAACAGCACATGATCTTTCTCAAACAGCACATGATTCACCATGAAGCTGGTTATTAAATGAGAGACAAATTGATGTTGCGAGTGTTCTCATTCTGAATAGATAAATAAGCCTCTTTCTCACAACCTCTCTCTTTTTCTGCCTATCTCTCTCTCTCTGTGATACTCCTAATGGGGAGTTAACTGCAGTGATAAATAAACTAATTACGGGCCAGGTCACATAATTACAAATTGACTAATTTTATTTAAAAAGCTCAGATGCAAATTAAAGGCCTAAGAGGTATTTGATTGCGCCTCACATCCTTCAATCTGCATTAGTATAAGATTAACTGTATCAAATTGAATTACATTAGCATACTTGAATTAATCCATAGTGCCTTGGCAGGATGTATGGACCCAATTATAACTTGCTGTCCTGAAATTGTGACTTTGAGAGGAGCATATGGAAACAGATACGATGCTATCATGCTGCAGCAGAACAGATTGACCTCACACGTTAAAATATACATATATTTTGTAACTTAATGAATATATTAAAAAGATAAACATAAGCAATAAGACTTGAGTAACTAAGTCCAGTAATCACACACAAAATGTACTCTGAATAACACATTACTTTGTTGCATGTAAAATCCATTAGCGTGCTGCATGTGTTTGTCAATGTAAAGTTGAGGAAAGAAAGTATGAGAGGATGAGGAGGGACAGGATGAAGAGTGAGTGTTTGGTGGTGGTGGCGGTGGGAACTTGCTCAGGACCCATACAAGCACCGACTGCCGCCAGAGACGTTTAATCTCGATTTAATTTAAAGAGCCATTAACTACAATCGCAGCATTAAAATCCATCACTTTCCTGACACCCGGCCCCAGATTGCCCCATTTCCTCCACATATGACTGATTGACCTCCTGCTTCATCGCTCGCCTATAAACACGCTCACAACACGCACAGGGCGCACACACGGACACCTATCACAGCGCACACATCAAACGCATCACTGCAAAGTAAAGGGAGAAAAAAAAGTTCATTTTCACCTGTTTATTTCACACAATTTTAAGTGCTTTTATTTTTTAACAGGGGTCCGGTTGAAATGAGCATTTCACAAAATCAGAGTGCAGAAGAAGAAAACCGTCCTCGTCTATGGGCTGACATGATGACATCACGATTTCGCTGCGACAGCTGATATCGGAGTGGAGATGATGACACAGATGCTGTCCAGCCCCCATTTAATCTTCTGCTGAGACATCATCATCATCGTCACCCCTCCCTCTCTCTTCCTCCACACACACACACACACACACACACACACACAGTCACACACACTCTCTCACACACACAGGCACACACTCTCTCACTCACACAGTCACACACTCTCTCACACACACAGGCACACACTCTCTCACACAC
>VUQI01002339.1:0-11655 GCA_015106735.1 Paratilapia polleni | reverse complement strand
ATTTGTGTTTGGGGGGGGGGGGGGGGGGGGGGAACGAGCCTTGTTGAAAAAAGTAAGGAAGAGAGCAAAGGCAAAAGGGCAGTCCAGTGAGGAGGGAAGGCAGGAGAAAAGAATGCCTGCCAGCCTGTCAAATGCGACTGGGCCATGCTTCCTCTCCCCTCTTTCTTACACCTCATTTCATTCTCTCTCTTTGTCTAGAGAGGGTCAGATTTGCAGCATTATAGATTTTGTAAAAGACAAGAACAGAAAGAAAGAGAATGGCAGCTATACCTGAGGGATAGGAAGAGAGAAAGTGCCCTTTTTTTTTGAAACAATAAAACCTTCCTTGTCTTGTACAGCTGTGCACCAACTGGTGATGGTATTTCCTCCTCTTTACTATGTGTGTCTGTGTGTGTTTGCCAGCTAGCAGAGGATGTCTATTTAAAGAGATCCAAGACTGCGCGGGTCTGCTGTCTTTCTATTCCTGCCTGACAGCATCATCAAATTTGGACCAGAAAGTCCCCCCGCCCCCAATTCTCTCAGCACTTGTTTGAAGGTAAGATTGGTGTCAGAGATGCACAAACACACACACACAATTGTCAAATGTGGGTTTACATGGCTTTCATGCTATGGTAGCAGAGAGAGAGAGGATGCACATACTGGATTTAACTGAACTGAACTAATCACCCACCGTAATAACAAATAAAAAGTTTTACCTGTCTGTGCATGAACATTATGCTCTACCTATCAAAGACCAGACTGTAGTTCCCTAAAAGTAATGCAGTCATTTAATACATCTAGCATTTTATACTGTAAATTCTTATATACTGCCCTGTTGGCATTGCACAGGCTTTGTTTATGGCTATCTCACTGTGAAGGAGTTTAACCTACAGCAACTTAACCCATTCTGCACATGACATCATTTGGCCTCAGACCTAAATTCCAGATGTCTTGAATTAACTCTGCACACATGGGTTTAATATTGGAGGCACAGAGCCATTGTTGTGTGGAGTCAAATGTAAGCTGCTGTTGACTGACAGCTCCCCCTACAACACTGTAACAGGGAGGGTCTACACCAGATGGCCTGCGTAATGTTGCCCCATTGCCTACAAGCACTCTAACTGCAGCACTTTGTCTGCAAATGTTGTGAAAGCAGGCAAACAGTGAAACACTGCTTGCAAGTAATTGCTGGGAATCAATCACAACACTCAAAATGTATTCATGCAACCAAGATCTCGACTAAAGAAAGTTTTAAAGCATATAATACTGCACTGATAAAGAGGCAAACTGAGAATGCTGGCATCTGAACCAGCAGATTTTATCAGAATTAGAGTGGATGTTACCAGGCACGATGGGTCTGCTGTACAGCTTTATCTAGCACCTGATGACATACAGCTCTATATGTAAAAATGAAAGCTTGCAGTGTTATTGTAATGCATGTTAGCAGCGTAACATTGTATGTGCATAAAGACCTGTTGTGTTCTCTGTTTGCTCTAAAAATACATCTAAATGCAGTTGAGTCTAAAAAGCCTAGAGCTACAGCAGGAGGAACTGTCTGGCCTCAGTTGCTCTAGCAACTGGTTTGAAATGGTCCCTCGAAGAGGCTGCTTACTTCACTCATTCAGCACTCACATAAAGGTTAATATAGCACAGCTGCAACAGTCACCACACACAAAACTGTGGAAAAAAAAAAAACTTATAGTAGACTGAATGCACGATGGGGGAAGTGGTAAAATGTTGCACACCAGTTCATTGTACAATCTATAAATAGCTATGAGAAATGAACACAACCAGTCACCAGGACAGTAATGTTTTCTACAACAAGAAAGGTCTATCATTGGTAGAGACAGGAAGACATCTTTTTCTCTCCATGCTAAAGAAAGGACTATATGCAACAACTCTGTTTTAATTAGAATTAGGACTTACGATCACACACTAAAAAACAACTTCTTCAGAGCTATAACACAGCAAACACCTGACTTGGTATAGATAGTGACCTAGTTGGAATATAGGGAAATATAGAGCTCCTAAAAGCTGGAATGCCAGAATGAGCACCTACTGTGGATGTCTGCTGTTGATTTGAGCCACCACCAGCTCTGTCTGTAAATTAAGGACTTGTGGCTTAAAGGAAATTGTGAGAAAATAACTACAGCAGGCCACCATGTTTTTTTTTCTTTGTCTTCAAAGTGAGGTTGCCATGGTCCATGGTCTTGCTGCAATGTTTTTTTCCATCACTGGATGGCCACTGGCTGTGGTGGCTGCTGGGTAGCAGTGATTAGAGAGAAGCTGAGTGCACAATGCAGCCCTGGCTGACTGATGGTATTACCACCGAGCAGATACAGTGCAGCAGAAAATTCAGCGTGTGGAATTAAATCTACAGGGAACACACAGAATGACAGTGTGGTGTTGTTTCAGTCACAAACACACATGATAAAAAGCTTAATATGAAGCCAGAACAAATGCAAGTGTTGTGGAAAAATGTTTTATACAGAATGTTTTACTCAACCACATGTTTTGTCCACAGACTGCTTTTTTGCTCTCAGGTGTGAAGTGGAGGGCCTCCAAAACACAGACCAAGACTGGTAGCCACATAAATATTTGTGTCTATCTCTGTACTCTGTGTGTGGGTGTGTTTGTGTGTGACTATTTAAAAGCAGACATACTTAACAATTTTCACTATTGAAGCGTTTATGTTATCACCAAAGTCCTTACTGCATTACAGCACAGAACTGCATCAACCTGAGGTATAAGTATCATGGAACTAAAGCTTCTGTTTTTTAATATATGTGGTATTAATGTAGGAATTAATTGCAAATTAAAATGATTGCACAATGCATAGTGATGGGCATTGTATAATATATACAACATGAATACAGCATGTGCATAAATTGTCCCATATGCATGCTAAAATTTGAGTTAAAAAGTAGCAGCACTTACGTATTGCATTTTATACAATCAGTAAGACTCTTTAAATATGTTCAGTGTTTTACACATTAAACAACATGTGTGTTCCAGGCTGCATGTATCACCCAGCAGAGCTGTACTCTGGCCGTAACACATGGGACTCCTATTCAGCTGGAGGACCTAACAAAGGACAATGGGCTCCTGTAAATGGTCGCCCCTGGAGCCACACACAAAGGTCAGAAGCACCATAAAAACCCATGCACAAAACCCACACTTTTATCACTTATAGTACAATATTCCATTTGCAGAGCACACATATGATTCAGATGCAGGGGATAATGCATGTTATGTATATACTGCACTGTAGTATAGTCTTCTATTTTTTTTAATTTCTCTGATCATGTTGATATGAAAAAAGTCTAGTCAAATCAACCACAGAGGCTACAGTAAACTTCATTGTCTGAAGCTGCATGAGTTAAGAAAGCAAATGCATTAAAAGCTCACTGGCTGTTGGTAGTGGAACAACTTGAAGCTCGAACTTCCTCAATAAGGGTCATTTCAGCACGTGGGACCTCAGCCTTTGTTGTCTGGGCTGACTCAAGATAAGCACCACTTTATGTGGCTGACTGATCAACTGAAACTCTGATGAGCATATTCATGAAAAGCTCTTACTTCATCTGCAGCTGTGGGAATAAACCCATCTGCGGTTTAAACAGGCAGGCTTGGGGTGAATTAAACTATAGCATCTTCAGCTGCAGTTGGCAGAAGACTCAGTCTAGCTATTCACTTGCAGCAGTTGAGGGTAGCTCTGATGAATATGATTGTAACTGCAGCTATGTGCAGTTGTGGCTTTTGGCAGTATGAATACTTGTAATTCTGATAGAGAGGTATAAAATAAATTAAATAATAATGAAGCAGGAAAGCACTCATTTTCTGCTCCATATTTTTTTTCTTAGGCTCTACTTAAGTAGCTTTGCATGATTCACAATCAAAATAAACCTTATGTATTTTATACTGAGCCTTGGTGCAGCCACACAGTTCATCTAATGTTTGAAACAATTTGTTTTAGCTTCCTTTCCACTCCCTTAAAGCCAACTTTCTTCTGATTGGCTGCCCCTCATAGCAGGAGGTAGGTGGAGACTGTGTGCTCACAGCCAGAGCTGTGTGCCTGAGATGACCATATTAGGGATATCAGCTGTTACTCACATCATACAGAGCCAAGAGTAAAAATTAGTGTTTGGAACCAAGTCTTTATAGCAGTCTAAACTTCTGGCTCATAGGGAACATTTGAACATTACTGACTTAGATGTATATTGTTACTTCTTGTACTACTTATTTGACCTTATTAGTTGAAACTTTGGCTGTGTTGAGCGTCCACCACTTCAAGTTTAAAAAACTTTAGTTGTGTCATAGTGGTAACCATGTGTGGTTAAACCAGTGGTTCTCAAACTCTGGGGCAGGCTCCTCTGGTGGAGCATAGAGCCACTGCAATGGGGATGTGGATGGGTAGGGGAAAAACATGAAACATGAAATTAAGCTAAATAAAGTATGATTTAATGCGAGTAAACAAAAAGTTTACCGATGCTATCGTGCTGGCATTTATTTCACAAAAAAATCATCTTGGAAACTTTTTTTATTTTTTTTATTTTGTGGGGTGTGGGCCTTAAACTGTTTTTAGCTTCTGAAGGGAAGGCATGCCGGAAAATGTTTTAGAAGCACTGGGTTAAATCATGCAGAGGCCTTCAATGAAGAAGCTATGGCCATTCAGTGCAGCCAAATAAGTTGTATTGCTGCAAAGTGGATTTTATAAATGTCATGGTTAATCAGAGTCATTATTAAAGAAATGTTCCTGAATTAACCTATTGTTTTTGAGTATTTACAAAGTTGCTATCAACAGTGAGCAAAGAAAGGGAATTTATTTACAGCAAATACCTGGGAAATGAAAACAGTGGCTGGTCAAGTCAACAGTTTAGATAGGCAAGTCAATTTGGCTTAAACCTGACTTCAAACTACTAGCAAGGGTGTCACATCTCTTGGATTTGGTCTATCTTCACATGAACTGAATTAAGACAATACAGATTTCCTATTGTTTTTTTACAGACTGCAAGAAGGGCGCAAACAGCCACATCATTCACTATCAACTCGTATTTACAATAGGTAAGTAAAACAGTGTACTTGTCAATCAGACTTAAATCATACTGAACTTAAATCATACCGCACTTAAGTCATACTGGACTTAAATCATACCGCACTTAAGTCATACTGCACTTAAATCATACCGCACTTAAGTCATACTGGACTTAAATCATACTGCACTTAAATCATACCGCACTTAAGTCATACTGGACTTAAATCATACTGCACTTAAAATGTTTTTGTGTTGTTTTATGTGTTGATGATCCTTCAGAGTTATGTGCAGTGATGTATGTGTTACTGAAACCACTTTTGTCAATGTCATTTTCTCTAAGCCAACTTCACTCGTACTTGAGAAACCGAACAGTACAACACTCGATGCCTTCATGGATATGAGTATTGACTTGAGGAGTCTAGTTTGTGTTGTACTGTGGTGTAATTTCGTTGAATGCCTGTCTATAACATGAGCCTGAGTTCAGTTGTGTTTTTCCACAGGGAGGACAGAACAGTCAACCATGTCCCGGACAAAGGCATCTCAAAGGGGCACAGACAGCTGCTACGAATTTGGGATGGCAAAGAGCTGCAGTTTGAGGCCCAGAATTGGCATCACAACTCCATGCGTTCATTCCACAACCGAGCTGGCACCAACAGCGGCTATCTACCAGGACCAGGGGAACGCCACTCAAACTGGCAAAACAATGTCAGCAACTCTGTGGTGAGGTACCGCCGATAGAGAAGCCATTGCATCATGATTTTGACTGTCCTTTTTCTTTTCCTAATAGCACGGAGGCCCTCGCCTGCATCGCAACAACAGGGAACTTCAGGGAACCACACCAGAGAGATGGGGTCACTCAGACCCCCATAGGAGTTTCCCAGGCAGAATGGTGAACAACAGAACAGGACCCTGGAAACGGCCAGCCCTCCACCAGCGACGAGAGCAACTGCATCACCATAGTCCAACCCCTCAGCACCCTTTAACCCCCCGGGATGAGTGTCCAGCTAAGAGGAGAAGGGACTCGGGACCTGATCAGGTAAAGGTGTTTGATTTGGTACCACAAACTTGGTTTAGTGTGTTAAACACAACTTGTATATCACAGTGACTGCAGGTCCTTAAAAAGTCTTAAAATGTTTAAAAACACATTAATTTACTAAAGCCCTCACTGCAAGATTTTTGTGCCACTCTAAGTCACACAAAATTCCCCAAAGCTTAGGGTCAGTTTAATGCTTGCAATAACACTACCGGAAACACTAAAGATAATAGCTTGTCTACTTGGAGGTTTAATGAGAAATGGCTTTAGAATAATGTTTACTCTTGGTGGTTGAAGCTGGTGTCAGGAAATACTTGGAAATCAAAATGCACTGCATGTCGAAGCCTTTTTCTTTTTAATATTTTCACAAAAATAAAGTTGACCGAATACTTTCATTTTAACTTACTGTCAGGTTTGAACTGATACCAGTGTGTTTACATGTAAACAGTATATGCTTCGTAGCATTTCATTTCTGTGTAACAGCACCACCTATTGGTATAATCTCATTTTATATGGCGGGATATTTATTCTTCTCTGTTTAGGCTTCTTACACTGGATCCAGGCATTTACCATTACTTGCCCACGCCCCATCACCGTCTCACCAACAGCGCTGCAACCAGGATGACTGGAAGCCTCCCAATGACAGGGCAGGTCCTTGCCACCACTCTGACCACAGGACCTCAACAACACAGCAACAGGTGAGCATGTACAATTTGAATGATTACTCATGTTTAACGTGACTGTTGACTTCTCCCACTGGTTTTTCACTTTTACAGGAAACCTCTAAACTGCGAGCTGGAAGACACGGCTTCAGCGACCCAGCTCCGTCAAACCAGAGCTGCGGAAGTAGACCACTGCATCACGGAAGCAGAGGGAAGGTCGAACGGAAAATCTCATCTTCACCAGCAGACCATACCCGTGTGCCTTACAGCCACCAAAACCATCATTATAACCATCAACGGCACACAGGCCAGCCTAGAGCGCCACAGCACAACGCCCCACTACGCCCTCTGGAGGAAAAGGACTCACGGAACCATCATCACAAACAAAGCACAGTAAGAGATAAACGACTATCACATCTTTTTACACTGCCCTGTTTTCCAACCATTAAATAGGTAGATGTTTTTAGTCTAGAGCCATTTGCTCATTAAGTGTGGGTCTCCTGGAAGTAGTAAATAAGACATGAAAGCCTTGACAATTTCTTACTTTTTAATAGCTATTTTTGTTGCAGTTCAACTGTTATAATCCATGTAGCCGTGCATATATTGTATAAGACTCAACAAAAGTCCAGACTGATGTATTTATTTTTCATTCATTCGCAATTATCCCAACAAGAAGAGAAGGGCCAAAAAAACAGTAACCTGGCCTTTCTCCACCCATTCTGAGTTTTCCACATCTGTATCTGTATACCCTAGCTACAGTAAACAGGGTGAAAAGGAGAGGGCTAATGTGTCTTGGAGTAATAATAATGATTATTACTGATAATATCAGTAATAATCGTTATTACTATAGTTATCATATATCAGTATTAATATATTTTTTCCTCCCCATCCCCAGTTTTACTGTGACACTAACTGTAGACAAGTAGTGTGAGTACAATACAACAGCTTAAAGTTACTGATATAACTTTAACTCTGCAGGAAAATCAGCGCATTCATCAAAGGACAAATTCAAGGGATCCACCCCTCACCAAGTCTTCTGGTGCAGACTCTCCTCAATATTCATCTGTCCTCTGCAGTCCTAAAGATGGAGGTTCTACTTTCAGCAGTACAGGTGCTCCTTCCACTCCTTCTTCATACACAGTGCTCAGTGGCAGAAAAGATCCAGCAGTCATTCAACAGCGCTGTCCCAGCCTCAGTGGGCAGCTAATGCTCCAAGAAAGTCCCATTATCGTTCCGAGACCTAGCCTGGCATCAACTACATCTCCCACACCTCGTGCTGGTTCAAAATCCAGGTTTTCAGACCCCAAATACAGGAAGACCTCACAGCTACTCTGCTCACGACAGTCTCCCCACGATAGATTGAGAGTAAGCAAGCCTGAGAAGGAGTTAGAAGAAGACAAAAAATCTGAATACAAACAAAAAGATAAGCTGTTGAAAAAGGAGAAAAAGGGTGAAGCTCAGAAGACAAATAGAAAGGAGGACAGAAAAAGGCGGAAGAAAAAAGAGGAGAAAAGGCTGGCCGAGAAGAAAAAGAAACGAGATAAAGCATCTAAGAAGGAAAAGAAATTAGGCTTGAAAATGAAAGTTGCAGAAAACGAAATGTTTTCTTCCACCTCTGCTTCCACCTATCCAAGCCAGGCCAAAATTAGTTTTAGCCTAGAGAATCAAAGCCAGTCAACCCCCAAACACAAGCACAGGGAGAGGTATGAACAAGCAGAGAAGACTCCACAGAGGTCGTCCACAAATACCCTTCATCCCAGGTCCACTTCACAGCAGCCATCCTCAAAATCATATCACAAAATGCCCAAAAAGAGCAGTAGTCCAACAGAACTCCCTCTTCCCAAGGAAACCAGCTCCCACCAGACCAGCAAGAAGTCTGCGGTCGTCTCATCCCAACTGGAAGATGAACCAAAAGCAAAGCCAGATGACACACTCCCTTCCCTCTTATTTAAAGCCTTAGCGCCTCTCAGTACAGCATGTTCAGTTAGCTTAGAGCAGCAAGGTGGGCAGGGAGGAGTTCTCAGCGCCCCAGACCTTCAGCCTGTGGCTGTGCTGGGAAATTTAAGGGATATGGGCGACAACCTTGCCAACACTCCTCCTGTGCTAAGCTGGCAGGGCTCGCCTGTGTCAGTTCTGGGAGACGATGAGGAAGAGCTAGAAAAGGGTGTAATAAGTAGACCTGTCCTCCAGCCCAGCCCCACTCAGTGTTTTTCACCCCCTCCTGTAGACAGTGACAGCAACGGTGATATGAATACAGATGATTATTCCCACAGTAGCTTGTCTGAGCTCTCTGATCTTCCTTGTACGACTGAACAAGCTTCTGAGGAAGAAAAGGAAGAGGTGATGGACAACAGTGAGAAGACGTCTGGCTCTCTCCTTCATGAGCTTCACCACGATAATGCAGGTCTGGATGATGTCTTTGAGAGCCTGGCCAGCTTCCTTGGAAGCCAGAGGGTCACGTGTCGAGGCGGTCCATTCGGCGGGCCTCCTGCTAGTTCCACAAGAGGAGTGAAGTACTCTTCCTCTCTTGCACTGTGGCCAGAGATCCAGTGTCAGGAGAATCAGGATTTCTCCCCCAAATCAGATCCCATAGAACCCAGTAATCAGTCGCCAACTCACACTACCTCAGACACACATAGTCTGACAGATGTGAGTGAGCCAGCCACCAGCACCCAGGTGCAGGAAAAGGTGGAAGAAACTGAGAGTGATGTAAAAGACCAACAAGAGGACAAGGATACAGAGATCCCACTGGAGAGGACAGAGTCGTCTCTTTTGGATGGGTCACTGAGTGCAGAGCTGACTCTGACCACAACACATACAGTAATGAGACTGGTGAAAAAAGCTGCCTCTACCAAGGAAGAGAGAGGAAACAGCAAAAAGACAGAACACACAGGTAAAGAAAAAAAGAGAAAACAAAAGGCAAAGGATGGAAAAAGAGAGGGAGTGATCAAGATTAAGATAAAGAGACAAGAAAACAAGGTAATCAGTTGCAAAATTAAAACAAATGAACTAAAGGAAGAGAGCGATGTTTCATCCTCAGTGCCAGTTATTTCAGACTCAGCCAGACCTGTCAAAGACAGCATGAAGGTCCAAATTTCTCAGGAAAATCAAACCCCACATGGCAAAGGTATTGAAAGAGAAAAAATGGACACTGGGAATGCTAATTTAAATACAGCAGCAGATAAGAAGAAAGATGTTGGTGAGTCAGATAATAAGAAAGCCTGTGTAGCTGGAAATGCAGACGTCATCACCTCAAATTCAGCATCAGCTATATCAACCAGTACATCCAAGTTATGTCCTCCTACACCAGCAAGTAAAGTAGACCCACTGAAACTGAAAGCGTTGTCAATGGGCTTGTCTAAGGAGGTGAAGATTCTCTTGATTAAAGTGGAGAACGGCGGAAGGCAAACATTCCACATATCAGAGGTGGAGGAGCAAAGAATCCCATTTTCCAAGATCAGCATCACAAACACGGCCAGTGAAGTGGTCAGAGCGTGCAAGTGAGTATAAAGCTGACAGATGTGTTACCAGCCTGTTGAATGTTAATTCACTCCTGTTGATAACAGTCGACCTCTCTCGCTCTGGTATCTTTTTCTAGGGGGGCACCTGTGAAAGGGAAATTCAAGGAGTCGTACTTGCTTCCCACCTTCTCAGTTAAACCCAACATTGTCATCGAGACCCCCATTCCTCGGGACAAGCTGAACCCTCCCACACCAAGCATCTATGTGAGTACATGATAATTAGCGGAGCTCAAATGACCCAGCTTTTCAAGTAATGTCCCCCAAATGTTAAATCTTAAAATCTTGTTTTTAGCCGCCATGCTAGCAGACTGGTTCTATGGATGGTAATGTCAGTTGGTCCCCCAGTTTGGTCCAGACTTAATTATGACAAGAATTAGCATACAGTTTTGTATTCAGTGCTCTAGTTGTTCCCTGCCTTTCTAGTCTTGCAAACTTTGTAAACAGTAAACAGTGAAATCTCTTGGAAACTTAGAAGTTGCAGTAAATTTGATGCAGACATTCATGTCAAGCTCTTGATGAACTCTATTAGCTCTGACGATCTGCAACAAATCCGAATAGTAATATTTAGCTCATCTCTGTTTGTATTTCTTGGATCATCTTGTCATTAGCAACAGAGAACTATCCTAAGGCACCTTGTTTGAGATATCTACACGTTGTCAGGATTTTTGATTTGGTTTCCAGAGAAATTTATGCTGCATTCAGATCTCATTACAATTTACCCGGTGCTGTTTCTGCAGTTGGAGAGCAAAAGGGATGCCTTCTCTCCAGTTCTGCTGCAGTTCTGCACTGATCCCAAAAATGCTGTTACAGTCATCAGAGGCCTCGCTGGCTCCCTCCGCCTTAGTAAGTTTATACATCTCAACTTGTATGCTATAATTAAATCTTTAAAGTTCCATCGCTATTAAATAAAGCCTTTATTGTTTTGCTCAAATCATCACAAAAGCTGCAGGAAAAATAAATTTGGCATTGATTGTTCAGATATACACTGATCAGGTATAACATTATGACCACCTGCCTAATATTGTGTTGGTCCCCCTTTTGCTGACCACACGCAACAAACTGCGATGCACTGTGTATTCTGACACCTTTCTATCAGAATCAGCATTAACTTCTTCGGCAGTTTGAGCTACAGTAGCTAGTCTTTTGGATTGGACCACACGGGCCAGCCTTCGCTCCCCACGTGCATCAATGAGCCTTGACCGCCCATGACCCTGTTGCCGGTTCACCACTGTTCCTTCCTTGGACCACTTTTGATAGATACTGACCACTGCAGACCGGGAACACCCCACAAGAGCTGCAGTTTTGGAGATCCTCTGACCCAGTCGTCTAGCCATCACAGTTTGGACCTTGTCAAACTCGCGCAAATCCGTACGTTTGCCCATTTTTCCTGCTTCTAACACATCAACTTTGAGGACAAAATGTTCACTT
>VUQI01002337.1:0-10108 GCA_015106735.1 Paratilapia polleni | reverse complement strand
CGACCCCCTATGAGCAAGTACTTGGCAACAGTGGGAAGGAAAAACTCCCTTTTAACAGGAAGAAACCTCTGGCAGAACCAGGCTCAGGGAGGGGCAGCCATCTGCTGCAACCGGCTGGGGGTGAGGAGAAACAGAAGAGAGGGAGACAGGACAGAAGGCACACTATATGAGAGAGCCTTAATAGTAACTAACTAATAATAACTAGCTTTCACAAATGTTTGTAAAGGCATGCTTGTAACTGCATGGCTAGATGCTTGATTTTACACACCTGTGGCAATGGGACTAAAAACACCTGAATACAAAGATTAAGAGGTGGGGTCCAATACCTTTGTCCGTATAATGGTAAATGGACTGGTACTTATATAGCGCTTTTCTACTCAGATTCTGTGTACTCAAAGCGCTTTAACATAATATATGTTAATACTCCTGTAATTCTGAACATGTATATTATATTTAAATATAAAAAATAAATAGAATCACAAGAATTATATATTTGTTATTAATTTAACTTGCTGGCCCAGAGCTGCATACATTTAACATATGTTAATTTGAAGCTTGAGGCCCACTTCCTCAGGTTCATAATAATTCATATTCACACAGGTAACAGTTTGTACAGTACATCCTATTAGTCACACTCAGGTTATGTGGATGTGTAGAGCCTCTAATCAGGTTACAGGAGATTTTCCTTACCCAGTGACTCACTGCACCTTTACAACTTGCTGACAGTGCAGCCTATGTGTTTATGTAATGATAAATGCATGTACACAAACATCGTCTCTACTGTAATTCATTTTTATCTATAAAATTAGGAAAAAGTAATTTTGCTATGGAGCATTGAAAGTGATCCCTTAAACATTTCAATTACATTTCATTTTTAGAATCCATTTCACTCTCATAGAATTGGTCATTTGGTTTGGTTTTATATACCCCTTTTGCTTAAAAGTTGCTTGCTATTAGTCATCTAGTGTGTCCCATACTGAGTAAATAGGATTAAGACAGTGTAAACATATCTAATGACATGCAAAGTTTCCGGATTTAGCTGGCTGCAATTTAATGGGCTTCTTGGGCTGCAAAGCACAAACAGACATCTAAAAAACATCTTTTGAATTAACTTGGCTAAAGCTTGTAATAGTTGAGATTATGATGTCTCTTAATTGAGGGGGAAAGATAAACAAAATGGACCCTAAACCTGCAGTAAGTCTGGAGTGCTAACTAAACAGCACAATGAAATGGAAACCATGGTCTACAGCCAAACATCTGGGTGGGAAAAGATGAGGACTAATATGGGGTTTTAAGTGCTTAGAGGAAAAGATCTTAAGCACAGATACAGTATCACATCAGTGGTATCCTGAAATGGCCCTTGTGGCCTTGGATTGTCAAGTAGATAATCTCAGTGAAGATGTACTACATGCCTCAGGTTATGATTTAGTTCTAAAATGCCATCCAATACTAAACTTTTTTTTCCCTCTTTGCATCAGTTCCCTTCTGTAATTTGTGGTAAAAATGAATAAAATTCAGAAGTGACACCGGGATAATACCACCCCATTTGACACAGCAGAATTCAGGTTGTGGGGGATGACTGTAGAATGGGATCAGTCGCTGCCATGTCTAAGGATTCCCAGCCCCAATAAGCAGGAATGAGTGCCATTTGGCTTTGGCAGGCAGATGCCAGTGGCTGACTCACCTTATGTACACACGATGAAAGAGAGCAATGAGCTAAAGCTAGTGCCTGTGCAGCTTTGCCCAGGGTATAAATAGCCCTGGCGCCTGGCTGCTTGCCTTCCTTAGGCCTCAGTGGGAGATCCTGGTGCTTAGTCGTAGCTTAGCATAGTATGACGTTATTGGCTGGGAACCCAGCTGAAAGCAGCGACACACCTGCTTCAGAGTAGCCGTCCACGGTGCTCAACAGTGCTGGAAGCCTGTGAGCCCACATGTTACACTGAAGTATTGAAGTAAATCTGACACTTTAGCTTAGAGTTCATTAGAAACATTTATGTAGACCTAACTGCCAGCAGACTTTGCAATCAGAGACAAAGTGTAGTTTGGACTCCATGGTACATTTCATCACCAGACTTGATTGGGCCAAAGTGCACTGCAGCATGAGGGCTGCTGATAGTCTGACATTTATTTAAGCTCCACAACAGAAGATCAGCTCACCGTTAAAGTCTAAAGTCTAAGACTTTTGAAAATAACATTTTGTAGCTGTTTTTTCCCCGCCAAACAGCTGCTTGTAGGAGCTAAATATGTATCATCTGTAGGTCTGCAAATTAGCATTTTGAGCACATTTAAGAAAAAGTGGTTTAACCTCTTAACATCCACCAGGACTGTGGTGACCCATCTAGGGTTGGGGTTAGCACCCCCCCCTTTTTATTGTATTTTTTGCTATTTAGAACTACAAATGGAGACCTTTTATAGAAAACCGTAAGGCCAAAATAAATGTATGTATAAGAGATCATTTAAAAGAAGTTTCTGAAAACGTGGTCTATTTGGTATGTGGCTATAACAAAACCCACACAAAACCCTACTCCTAAGTTTAGACGGCTCACTAGTGACCTGGTGGATGTTAAGAGATTAAGTGCTAATGTACAGGCACTATACTGGAGAAAATAAAGTGTTCCATGTTTACATTTTTGCCCAAAGTACCTGGATGAGTAAATATCTCATTAATATCTTATTTTAATTTCTAGTCTTTATTGTCAAAAGCTCCTGTTCGACTCCTTGTAATAACCTTTGCTGCTCTAAGTGTTCTAACTAAATAGTTTCTGCACCAGTCCTGACTAAATACAGTATTATTAAAGAATTAGCCTGGGCATCCTTTCTACCAAGCTTCATGAAGTTCAGCTTGGTACTTTTTGCATAATCTTACAGACAAACAGAAGGGAATAATCACCAATGTCTTGGGTCTCGCCTTGACTGAAAGCAAACTTGTCTAGATGATCATTTCACTCACCTGATTATTGTTGTCGATATGAGGTCTCTTGATGGCTACAAAATGTCTAATTTTCCTGTGGGGAACAAGATAGGAAACCATCAGGGATTTCTTTCTGGATGCTGTAAAGTAACAACTTTTGCTTGCTTAAACGTGGCTCACCCTCCCTGTCCGATGACTGGTGTTATCTTCACATGCTGTTGTATGCTGTCCCCTGACTTCTTTCTGGCATAGTAAATGCCTTGCCATTCCTTCAGAGACAACAGAGCAGCCAGGCTGTAAAACATTGTCATATCTCACAGATGGGTCAGGTGGACATGGATGGATGTAGGACTGACCTTTCCTTTTTTGATACAGTTGTTGATGGTGTCCAGCAGGTCAGCTCTGTTCTTGTCACTCTTGGGAAGTTCAGTCAGTTCCTTCCCGATCAATTCCCCTTTGTGGTAGCCCATCATCCGTTCAAATGCTGGGTTCACATACTGGGAAATAACCAGAAAGCTGTTAGAGTAAAAGAATAGCTCTGGTATGTTTTTCTTACTGTCTGTTCATGTCTAAATTTGGCTGAACATCTCTTCCCCATCAACACGGTCTAGAAGAGGTGTTTGTGTGTTGCTTTGTGGCGCTTTGATTCTTGGTGATGTTGTTGCGTTTGTTATGCAGTACTTTATTGTTACTGTATCTAATGTCTGTAACTGTGATGTCTTTGTTGTGTTTCTATTTATCTGACAGTTGCCGCAACCATGACATAAACCGTGAGAAACATAATTTACACGTAGATATATAAAAGTTCTAAACAAGTTTTAAACTGCCATCAGGTATTTTTGGTCTGTGTAGCTGAAGTGGAGGTTGTGTGGCTGTCTGATTACAACCAATTCACACACAAATAAAATATCAATCAAATGTGGTATTAAGAAAGAAAAAAGAAACAACCATAGACATCTACTAAACTCTCACCTTAGAACCAAATTTAACTAAATTTTAGTTTTGACTGCTATGTACCATTTAGACCTCTTATAGACCTCTAATCAGCTAATTGCTTAGTGGGTAAACATGAAATCATGGTTCAAATTTTATTGATTTCAAGTCTTTGTAATAGTAAATCTTTAACCATATCTAGAAGTAACAGGGCATCTTACTAAAGGCAATGACTGGCCAACCAGATTTAGCCCAGAAAACATCAGGAGATGATTGGTCCTTGGTGGGTGGGCTTTAGGCTGAGAGCCACAGACGTTGCAGGAATACACTGACAAAAATACTGAATATCACTTGCTTTGCGATTTAAAGGAAAAGCTTGAGCTTTTTGCTCCACGTGCATGTGTGTAATGTGTCTACCTGTATTATGTGGTCCTCACTGGTGATCTCCACAGCCTCTTGACAGTGCTCCAAGGCAGTGAAGATGGAATTACAAGCCCTGTGGATGAATAAAGCCACCAGACTAAGAATTAGGAACCTCAGTACCAAGAACATTTCTACAGTATACTATGTCTGTGCATGCATACACAAGTGCATGATATGATTTAGGTGTCTTTTCCTCCACTGTACCTGAGTTTGAACTGGCAGCGCACCTCTCCATGCTCCATCTGTATGAGCTCATTATAGCATGCTGATACACTGTTGTTCTCCACAAACCTCTGGAGGCCAAACAAGGTTAAGTGACATTTGAAGGAGAAGGAGAGAGGGGGGTGGTGGTGGAAAATTGAATGAGTCAGTAGCAAATCGTATCGAAACCTCCTACGTCATTTTCACACCACTAAAAACCACTGACAATAAGTGCCTCTTTCAAAACTGGCAACACGTTACTATTTAAGTGTTTAAAATCTTTAGATGACCAATGAAAAGCCTCAAGGAGAAACAAGCATGTTGTTGAACGTACTCTGTTAAATCCAGCACAGAGGAGAGGAAGAACAGATGGCTCTTCTTGGTCAGGCGGTCTATACAACGACAGAAAAGAATGATTACCATCTGCAACCATAATCATTTTTCAAAGTCATGCTTGGAGTGGTCCATTCCTACAGTAAATGGAAAACTGCAGTTTAAAAAGTCATTTTTTTAAATGTGAGTGCCAGGGTCCAACATGAACAACTATTTTAGACCAGTTTCTAAAATCGAAAAACAAAACAATAAAACAACAAAAAAAACAGGGGAGGGGGGCAAGTAAGTAAGTAAAGCAAATTTTGCATTTTGCATGTACGTTCCATAAACAAAGTTGTTCTTTTGTTTTCTTTCCTATACTTTCTGTGTCCGCGAGTCCACTAGGGTCCGCTTGGGTCTGAGTGACGTAAATTTCACCATCAGACCGTGAGCAGGGTCCGTGCAGATGTCTGTGTGCTGTGGAGACGTCGTATTACCTTCAAAATTCTTTACATTACAGTGCACCACTGTTTTGGTTGAATTTTTGCCTTATTTGAACACAACAATGGAAAAAAGAAAAAGAACTAATGCCAAAATGTAACATCTTCTAGTTTCTCAAAAGTTGGCTATTTAGTGTGTGACTATAACCCCAGATGGGTCACTGGTGACCTTGTGGAGTTTAAGAGCAATAAAAATACTAAGAATAACTTCTTTATTGGGAGTAGTGCTGCAACAATTAGTTGATGTACTGATTTTCAAATGAAAAGTCTACCTATAAAAAGGAAGGTTGGGAGACTTTAAAGTGAATGGTTTGCAGGAAATGTTTTTATTTATGGTTGCTTAAAATGGTTCAGGGAAACAAGCAAAGTGGAATGCCTGACATGAACCTGACACAATAAAATAAAATACCTTTAACAGTCTATCCCATAGATAATGAACTTTCTGTAGATGACTTGAAGTCAAGTGTTTAGTGTCTTTAAAGTCTTATGTGACAAATAATTTATAAAACACAGCTTAATAACATTTATAAAAGGTTAACTCAGACTCACTTTTGTGGCACAACAGCCAGAATAACTGTGTGTTCGGACGGCTTTGTGGCACGGATCATCCTGGAAATAAGACAAACAAAGATAAAAAGTTAGCAGGAGTTCATTCCATCCACACTTTGAGCTCGGGCGAAGTGGCTTGGACTCAGGTACAAGACAAACATGTGGGCAGATTTGGGGGTTGATGTCATTGCCTCGAAAGAAGGGCAGAACATTTCTGCACTTTACACAGAAACACCAAACCAAACATGTGCCTCAGAGGCTCGGCCACAAAGCCAGGCCGCTGGCACAACGTACGGGAAAGGGGCCTGGAGGCAGAGGAGAAATGAGTACACGGTGGTGGATAATGAAAGCAGGAACAGATGATGGCAGAGACCCTCATGGGGGATAAGGATGGGAGGTGGAAAATCAAAGAAAAAAAAAACATTGAGGAAAGGAGTGAAGGAGCAAGCAGGGAGGAGCTGCCAAACTGTGGTAATGTGGAGACAGGAGAGACAAATGGATCCGTTCCTTTTCTTGGGGAAATAATGAAGCCCTTGAAATAAATCACAAGAAAATATATGGGGATGGCTTTAACCGTAGCCCAATAACTAAAAAGTCTGCAGAAAAACTAAATCAAACACATAACTATCAGTCACTTGTCTTGGCTAAAAATAATAAGGAATAAAGTTGCTCTTTAAATAGATGCCAAAAATCTGAAGCGTACCCAGCTTTTATTGGTTATTTGTATTATTTTTTTATTTATTGTCTGTGTTCTATTTGACAACATTAAATCAAATAATATCCTTACTTGAAAACTTGAAAACAATGTTAATAATATTATTTAAAGGAAAGGAACAAATTTGTACGAAACACAGGACTCCAGGACTTCTGGCTCTTACAGGCCTGAATATAATGCGAGGAAAATGCACAGACCACTATATCAAGTATGAATTTAGCAGCTGGCACTGAACTGGGAGTGAAAGCGGTCATTCTACAGTCACGTGACTTTCTGAAAAGTTGCCAGCAGCTTTTATGCTGGAAAAATGGGCAAAGAAAAGCTTTTTCAGGCTTCTGACTTTTTGTCTAAAACTAACTTAGAGCATCCGACTTCAAGTTGCAGATTTCTGTGGTGCTTTCAGTGAACACCAGATGGCACCAACCAGCTCTCCACTACCGTGTCCCAAAGCTATTTCCAGTAGCTTCAAGACTCACTGCTCCTTGTTATGCTTCAGGCTGATGTAGCCTGATGTATATATGCATATGATTATGTACAAAAAGCAGTCTAAAATGGCAATAAGTGGTTTTGATAAGACTACTTCTTTGCCAGGCTTGCGTTAATAATGACCTTTAGAAGAGTTTTAGGAGGTGGTTTCAACTTTACAGTGCAAACATGAGAGTAGTATAAATTTTTTCTTGTTATTCTATGCAAGCAGGCAAATTAGGGTATTTCCTAAGATATCTAACTTTACTTTTAAGTCAGCTGCTAGAAGAAAACATTCTCCGAACATGACTCCATCGAAGAGAAAATGCAGAACATAAAGAAGCAGCAACTGCAGTCGCAAACCCAAGGCTCACCGGCAAACAGCTTCAGGCTCAAAGTAGCGTGAGTGACGTCCATCGATGACTATTATCTCATGGTGCTTGTCTAGGAAACATTCAACAGCAGACTCAGGCGTCCGTGCAATGTTGCACCTGAAACCAGCACGGTCACAGGCCCACCAGAAGGCATCACTTTGGCTGTCCTCCTTTGCGAACACCAGCAGGACCTGGGGAGACGTGAAGAAATGGATGCCAGGATAAGATAATGCTCCTGTTGCTGGAATAATTATAGAATATATATGTTATTAAGTCTTCATTTACTACTCAGACAGGAGGTTTTCCAGATCAGCAGACCAAGAACATTTTATGTGCACTGCTGACTCTAAGGTTACATTTTGACAAGGCTACAGTACTGAGGAGGATACATGGATGTATGCCCTGAATAGCAACAGGAACAAATTATGTACCTCTTTATTTAAATTCTGTCTTAAATTATATCCCTTTTGTTGCAGATTAAAATAATGTCATGTTTATGCAAGAAGTAACAAATTAAACAATATTCTGTTGACGTAATGCAAAACTATTATGCTCACACCCACAGTTTTAATTGCAAATCAACACACAATCTAACATGCATGCCTCTGGACTGTGGGAAGAAACAAGGAGAAAATACAAACGGCAAACAGAAAGGCCCCACCCTGTGAAGAAACCAAAAAACACAAAATGCTGTTCCATCAAGCGCTATGCTTAATTTTATCCTAACTGGAACCAAAATTCAGCAGGTTCTTCCTTTGCCTGTGCTTAAATTTTCCATAAGTTTTATGAAATTCATCTTGTGTTTTTATTTTGTTTGTGTTTTTTTTGTTTTGCTGACCACCATACATTTCTCTCCTATGGACTCAGGTTATTCCTTGAAAAGAGATCACAGAAGAGATGCACTTAGACTGAGCTCAGTATCAAAACGCTACAACCTCCAGAGATAATCAGTTCTTTAAGACATTCCTCCCTTTTTTTAAAAAAACTATCCAATATACTAGTATATAGAGAAACACTATATGCTCAACCCTAAGAAGTTCTTTCTTTCTTTCTTTTCTTTTAAACAGTGTATCATATATACTATTATGAATGGAAACAATTTCATACCTTCTATGTGTAATCATTCTATGTGTTCATACACCACTTGCATTTAATCATTAGTTGTTTTAAACTCTGGCTCTCTCCCATAGTGTGTCTTTTGTCCTGTCTCCCTCTGCTCTCTTCTGTTTCCCCTTACCCCCAGCCGGTCGCGGCCGATAGCTGCCCCTCCCTGAGCCCAGTTCTGCCGGAGGTTTCTTCCAGTTAAAAGGGAATTTTTCCATCCCACTGTCGCCAAGTGCTTGCTCATAGGGGGTCGTCTGACTGTTGGGGTTTTTCTGTCTATGTTGTAGGGTCTTTACCCTAAAATATAAAGCGCCTTGAGGTAACTGTTGTTGTGATTTAGCGCTATATAAATAAAATTTAATTGAATATAAATTATTGTACCTTTAGGGATACAGTGGCTTGCCACTGGGGCAGTACCCTCTAAGGTACTGCCATTGTATCCTCGGCAGGGTACTCTTGTGGTTTGAACCTTACAGAGACTAGTCTTGGACCTTTGGTGACACTTTTGTACCTTAATCTAGTGGTACAAAAATAGACCATTTAAAAAAGGGGCAAAACTTGGTACTCATTTATTTAGTTTAGGTGTGTTTCTGCCAGTTCTGTCTTTCTGATCACTCAAAGCTTTATGTTTGTCACACCTGCACTTCTGGCTAACTTCCATCCATGCATCCATCCATTTTCTTAACCACTTATCCAACTTAGGGTCTACTTCAGGAGCCTTTTATAGGTGACATAGTGCAAAAGACAGGGTACACATGGGAGAAGCCACTGGTCCATAACAGGACAACACATAGAGATAGACAGCCCACGTTCTAATATCCACACCTTGATTCAATTTCAGAATCACCACTTAACATAACTTGCTAATATGGACTGTAAAAAGGAAATCAGAAAAAAAGCCTCTAGGCACAGGGAGAACAAAGATCCAAAGGAGATTCTGCTTGGGAACATAAATGTCTATTTTTGGCCAAAAATATCTGCACCCTTGCATTTATGTCAGAATATGCACCACTTCTCCTAGAAAATTGTTGCAATTACAAATGCTTTGGTATTGTCATGTTTATTTCTTGTGTTGGCACTGGAAGAACACAAAAAAGCAGAGAAAAAACAAATCTGAGACATTCCACACGAAACGTCAAAAATGTCCTGGACAAAATTATTGGTACCCTCAACTTAATACTTGGTAGCACACACTCTTTGGAAGAAATAACTGATGTTAATGGCATTCTGCAACAATCAGTGAGTCTTTTACATCTCTCTACTGGAATTTTGGACCACTCTTCCTTTGCCAGCTTCTCCAGGTCTCTCAGATTTGAAGGGTTCCTTCTAACAACTGCTGTTTTAGATCTCTCCACAAGTGTTTTATGGGATTTAGATCTGGACTCATTGCTGGCCACTTCAGAACTCTCCACTGCTTTGTCTTAAACCATTTCTGGGTGTTTTTTGAAGTATGCTTTTGGTCATTATCCTGCTGTAAGACCCATGACTTCAGCTGAGACCAAAACGTCAAAAATGGCCTGTACAAAATTTTTGGCACCTTATCAGAATTGTACTAAATAATTGTATTTCAAGCATGTGATGCTCCTTTAATTTGTAATTCAACTCACCTGTAGCAAGTAAC
>VUQI01002335.1:21061-43476 GCA_015106735.1 Paratilapia polleni | reverse complement strand
AAATTTCATTTTTCTTACCGAGTCAGACCTATTTCAAATTTTCACGTTATAAAATCTCAGAATACAGGTACCATTAGGATTTTCTTTCTTTGAGGAAGGCATTTCTTGAAATTATTTGTTAATGATATTCAAATTTGTCCATACAAAACATTGCTGAGGTTACCCAGAGAGACTCTCCTTTACTTTCCATTTCCATTAATTTCTAATTCCATTTCTTTCCTCCATTTCTCCCTCCTCCCCTCCTCTCCAATATCTGATTCCTCTTTTACATTTCCCCCTATCCTCCTCCTCTCCCATCCTCTGCATCCCTGCTGTACCTCACTTAGTATTCCCCCTCTCAGTCTGTCTCTCTTGTTTTGCATTTTAACTGTGTTCCATTTACACAAAAGACATCCCCTCCCTTTTTTTTGCTTCCTATTTTTTTTTTCTATAGGTAATGCAGCTTCCCATTTTGGCTACATCTGGAGCTGCTGCTGAGCCATACAATAAAATTTCTGGCATGTTTCTTCGCTGGGCCAGGGATCCACCAGCTGGCTGTCTCCACTCACAGTCCAGCAGTATAAATTACACTGTGTCCTCACACAACCTATGCATATATTCTAAAGGCCACATAATATGCTTCAAACTTATGTTGACGAATACTATTTTAGAACTAAAAGAGCATTTTATGCTCAGATGTATCATCCTAAGTGTATGTGTAATAGAGGCTGTGAGAGTTTGAATGCAGAAGTAAATCATACATGAAAGTGTTACAGACTTGCACTGGATGATGTTGCGGACTTAAAATCGCCTCCATGACTCAGACATTTCCTAGAACTGAGTATGAGGTGTGACCATAAATGTTCATGACTCCCCACAAAAATTAAAAAAACATCCCCTTCAAACTAACCTTGGGGAGCCCTGCAACACTTCCAGCATGCCTTTTATTTTTATATCACTCCTGCTCCCTAACCATGTGCAGGTGTACATCAACAATGCTCTCTGGATCTCCTCCTGTGCCCCCAAACGGGGACCCTTCAACTTGAATTTCATTTTTGGGAAGATAAAGTCACAGAGAGCCATATCGGGCCAGTAGGGTGCTTTGTGAGTGAAGATGGTGTTGGCATAGACAAAGAAGATTTGGCCTTTGTGTGCTGTTGTTGGCTATGTACAAGAGCAAAATGGCATGCAACGCAGTTCAGATTTTTCATGCCACATGTTCTGCCTCAGATGCGTAATGATGTGACAGTAGAGCTCTACTTCACATGTTACCCTTGTGAATTTAAAAATGAAAACTCAAGCATGCTCTGACCTGATGTTCTGTCTTTGTGCTTGGAAACTGTCTGTTGAAAACTTTTTGTTTTTGGTCTCTGGGTCATAGCTGGAAATCCAGCTGTTATCATCAGTGAATAACTCTAACATGAACGTCAAAGACAGTTTTCAGAGAAGCGGATGATAGTTTGAGGTCTATTGTGAAATGGCACAAGATAGGCAAGTGGTCAGAACAGAAGTTCCACACAGCAGTCTAACAGCAGCCACATAGGAAGTGGTCCTAATGTGCACAAGATGACAGCCTGCATATGGTATGTTTTATTTTATTGTGCGGAGTCACAGAACTTTATTATCATGCCTCACATGAATTACAAATCAAGGCTTATAAGGTTTTACCAGATAAATTACGCTGTCATCAATAATATCAGAGTGCTCTTTATTAACCATAAACCTTAAAAATCCCATTCAGAATTTCTTTAGTTTAAAACAAGCATGACTCCATAAAATTCTTGACAAAGACATGCAGCTTTTTTAATCTTCCTTTTTAACTCAGCCAAGCAGATGCATACCATGTTTGGATGCTTTGGTTATGTTCAGAAATATGCAAAGTTCATTATCAAATAAATGTTATCAAATAATGATTTTTTTTTTCATTCTCTTTTCCTCGTTTTATTTAGGAAAGGCCACCTTTTTGGTGTACTGACAGCCTCCCAGCACATCCTGTGGCCTTCTGCACAGATCTGCAGGGAGGGCTTTCTGGCAAGGCTTTAGTGAAATATTCCACAGTATCATTACTGTATCACAGTGTGATTAAAGCAGACCTGATCTGCATACAGCAAAGGAGGTCATTCAGAGACTTTGCTCATTATGAAGACATTGATGAGTAATGATGCAGCATTAATGGTGAAACTGTGATTTAACAACTTTGTGATGATGTATTCACAAATGCCAGCTTTCAGTGCCAATTTAGGAAGTGGCATGCCCTTAATATAAAAACTGAGGTTTAATTAGGGGGTGTATATAGATGTAACTTTTGTGTCTGAAAAGTGAAGTGCCCTATTTCTCATGGCCAGCAGGGGTCAGCGCCTCTGGTTTCAACAGGAAGTCTGAATGCAAAGAACCCTCCTTTGCTCCCTTGCCGTATGACCTCAGTAAACACTGAACACACCTGTTTATGGTCTCAATCATTATTTTCAAGTCTTACTGTTGATCCTTTTATAAGTTATGGTCCTCATTAGAGACAAAACAACAATAACACAGAGTATGCTTTACCATGTGATGAGTCGCTAGCCAATCAGCAAGCAGTATCCCTGTTTCACAGTAAGGTCCATACTTGGTTCATTTAAAAACACCAAGCACTGGCGAAAACCCTCCACTTAAGGCTTAACAAAACTTCACTAACCAATGGGTGATTTCATGGTGGCTGCATTTACCTTTATATACAGTGTATGGGTTTTATTCACTTCATCGTGATCTTTCCATAACTTTAGAAGATGTGGTTCCATTGCTGTGCCTTTTTTTCCCCCCAAAGTTAGATTTTAAGAATCATCTGTTTTTAAATGTCATTAACATTTAGGACGATTCACAGGTGACGCTAATGACATTGAATTTTATTGTAACAATAGTGCATGCCAAGGTCTGGGATCTATGAGCAGTCATTTTATGTAGTCAACATGTTGGATGTGGGAGATATGGGCAGCTGGCTTTGACCAGATTGTTGAGGCCAGTTTATTGGGTTGTGAAAAACTATTGTTTTTGTTTCTATCAGTAGTGGTCTGAAGAAAGACATTATAGTTCAAACTGGCAACAACGTGACAGTTTGGACTGAAAGAATCTGCTGTTAACCCTCCTTCAGAGGCCTTGTAGGGCTTTGCGAGTCAGAAATCTTTTGGCGGCATACAAAGGAGAGTGGTCAGTGTAAATGCAAATTAGTAACATGGGGAACGTAGTAAGGTCATCAGAGGATGTGCTGATGGACAGCCTCACCTTGGTTCTGTCAGCTTTGGCATACCTTTCAGTAGAAATAAGTCTTGAGGCCATGAAAATGGCTAGAAATCACCAGAGACATCTATGAACATACCGAACAAACTCGGTCACAATTTCCCATACTAGAAAGAGCTCCTAAGCCTTCACTTTAGTCATTTAGTTGGGTTACAGCATAAAAGAATTGCCTCCTTTTCAGAAAAGCTTTTCTCCAGCTCACTACAGTATACCGTGGCCTTGAAAGAACGCCGATCTCTCCTTGCTTACGATCAGATATTTCTTTGTGCTTCTCTTTGGGCCAGTGCCAGACTCCCTAGCTGTTGGCTCTCTGGAATTTTTGTCAGCATACTTGTAGGCCAAATGTCACATTCTATTTTCTGATGAATGCCAATGCCGCCGATTGTTGATGGAATTTTTTCTATTTTCTACTTTGAGATAGATTCAAGATGCTACAAATCTGAGATGTCGCTGTAAATCACCAGTAACCCATTTTAGGAATGGGCAGTCTCTTTAGTAGAGGACCCTAAAGCAACAGAGAAATCTCATCTTGGAGCATAATGTTGAACAAAAGCAAAGATTTTCTCTCACATATTCATCTCACTGCTCTGGAGCAAAGCAGCACCCAGACAGTGCCTGCACCCAGCACACCAATACCCATCATGCATTTGTCAGAGTGTGTGTACGGGAGGGAGGGGAGTGGCAGAAAAATCGACAGGCACAGTAACAAATGGCAGGCAGCCAGGTTGTCGGCTCACATCGGCTGTCCTTCATGGGGGGGACTGGTAAATGGAAATGACAGAGGAGAGGAGGAAGACCGAGAGAAGGGCATTAAGAGGGCATGGTTACTTCAAGTAATCCTGAATCCTGCAAAAAAAAAGGAAGATTCACACAGCAACTGAGTCAAGGTTTAAAAAAAACAAAAAAAAAAAACAACCCAAAAAACTTGTGTTGCCTCGAAGCACTCATGAGCTTGTCCTTCAAAGTTTGGAGACAAATATACAGCATCAAATATACAGGATTTAAGTCCTCAATGCATTCAAGTGCTTTTGGTCAAGTATACAGAAAAGATCTACCTTTCAAAAGTAATCTTTTTTAAACTAACTTGAAATTATGTTTGATTTCAATGTTGATTGCTTGAAACCTCTTTAATTCTACTAAATCATCCCTAGATTTTATTGCTTTTGTTTTTCTATGCTGTTATTGGTGTTTGTAGCCATGCCTAGTTTTCACTAAGTAACTGATCAGAAAAAAAATAAATAAATAAAAAAATTGAAAAATAAATAAATAAAAAAATTGAAAAATAAATAAATAAATATGATATATATATAGATATAGATATATATATATATATATATATATATATATATATATAATTGTTTTCTCCAAATCTTCCATTAATAAATTACTAATTTTAATAAGACTCTTATTTGTTATTATACATCATAAACTCATTATAGTTCATAGGCTGCATGCAGCCCAATTTGTTCTCAAGTAAACCAATTCATAATCTACATTTATTTTAATGTAAAGAAGTACATGTTCTAAAAACATTCACATTAAACTGAAAATGTGTAATTTTTAGTTTTAAGTATTAAATTTCTGTGTTCTAATAGACCACCCATACACACTTTTTTGATTCAAAAAAGAGTGAAGACTTGAAATAATGTCTGATAATTTATTAGTTACTTTCACTGAAGTGAATAATCCCTTTTTTAGGTAAAACTGTGTTAGGACATAGTAAATGAGTTTAAATATGTCCATTTGTGTTATGGGAATCTGTTGTTGGAAAATTTAAATATTTTAGTAATCCATGTTTCTCAGAGTAATCTAGGCATAGAGATGCTTATATTTATACTAAGTAAACAAGCCATGAGATGATTCGGCTAAATTCCTGAAGGATTATTTACAATAGGATATTCTGTAATGAACTTTAATAAAAAACCAAGACCATTTTCCAGTAACATGCAGTATCTTCTGTAAGTATATTTTGCACACAAAAGCCACTCACTGAAGGAGCAATCAAGATGCTTTTTAAAGTCTAATTAAACAGTTGGTGCTGGCACACTGGAGCTACGTTAAGAACAACACACTGATTGCCTTTGTCGTCACCACTGTTAATGACAATTACATACTCGTGCCATTGGGCTTAGTGTAATAATATTATACATGCACGAACTGAAATAACTATCATCAGCTTAACTAGCAGCCAAAAGTAAGAGTGCAACAGTCAAAGATGAGGCTTTCTTCTGTGCTTAAAAGTGCTGCATTAAAAGAACTGCAGGGAGGACAGATGCAACAATGTATGATCAGTAAGAAGTTTGCAAAATGTTTGAAATTTATTGCTACAGTTGCTTAAATTAAGCCTTAAGTTTAGCTGCCTGAGACATAACCCTGTAAGACATGGTAGTAGGACAAAGTATTTATATACATTGGCCCCTGTGGCAGAGGCAAGCACTATATATAGGGTGTGCTGAGACCCTTACTTGCATGGGGGTGGTACAGAAACTTCATTACTCTATTTTTGTGTGTGGCAAATCACTATAGGCCAGATAGTCTTAAGTCATTTGCTTATGCAGGCAAGCAAGCACAGTAAGAAATCAGTAAGCTTTTTTTAGTAACCTTCAGTTGATTAGCAACTGTTCAAGATGTTTTTAAAGTGATTAAAAGTCAATAAAATAATTAAGATTTAATTGGGTAGTTGCACAGTTACAGTGTGCCTATGTGGGAACAATGGCCATACAAAAATGTAATGGCAAAAAGTTCAAGGAAATTAATTACTAGATGTAACTCCAGTTGCATATTTTGCAGTGGACTTCACCATTCATTGTAAGGGATTGTGTTACTTCTCAATGCACTTACATTGAGAAGTAAAACACTTCTACTCTGTGTGTGTGTGTGTGTCTGTTATTATATTTTTTAACTTACTGTAAAAGTTGTACAGTTGTACTACATCACTGGATTTGTCAATTATCTTTATATATGTATAGCATTTTGATTGGTTTATTTGTGAAATTCTGCTCCTCACACAAATAAAGTTACCCTGCATACTATAAAAAAGTATTTAAAATTAACTCAAGTTAAACCAGACAAGGCATTAAAGTACTGCTCCATGATAATAATATAATAGTGCAGTGTCCATTTCAAACATGCTGCGTTATGCTACATTCAGGATTGCCTCCCAGACTTTTCCGATCTGACATAGTCTCCATAGAAAACTTAAAGTCCCGTTGTTTCATTGGACAGTGGTGAAAATTCTGTTGGGGATTTGATTGGTTATATGCAGCTGTGTCTGAGTGGCTCTGCTCACAGGCAGATTTGTCCACATATCGGAGCTTTGCTGGCCAGTCATTAAAAAAAAAACACATCTACTCTATTAAGTCATTACGTCATCATTCACCTAAAATGTGTTAATTTAATATTCATGTTTTGAAGGCTTGTTTTTTTCTTATTTATTTTGGGCTTTTTTCCTCTTTGTTAAATAGCAAACATTTACAATATTTTCCTCCTCTGGTAGGCAACACTAAACACTAATTCCTGAAATCTGTCAGGTTGTACTAATATTTTTTTGGTGTTTTTTATGTTAAAATGATTGGTTTTAATAATACATAAAGGAGTTTTCTTAAACCTTTAACAAATGGTGTTTCGCACTGCCTCGAGCTGCTGAAAAGATCTTTATGTGTTTCATTGTGGAGATTTTTCCCCATTTTGAAGGCAGCTCTTGAATCTGTTTAGACCTGTTTTGGTATGTTTGTTAATTTAATGTGAAGGGACCAGTCTGAAATAGCTTTTCAGAATTTTGTGGTCTTCCCATTCCCGAGAGGCCCTTGTGTCTTACAAAATGTTGCACTTCAAAATCAAGTAGAATGTCGCTCAGCTCACTAAACACGAGGCAGAATTATCAATGTAAAAAATCTATTCATGTTATAAGTAGAGCTTTTTTTCCCTTTCTACTGTTAGTTGATTTGGACACCTAGATTTCTGAAGAAGTTAGTCACATTTGAAGTAACCCTAGTTTAAAGCATTGGCTGGTCCCCACTTTTTTTAAACCACAAGTTAATTTTCACCTGCCAGCCAATCAGAATCCAGAATTCTTAGTGGCTATGATAATTTGCTCTTTTGTGATATGTAGTGAAAGAAATGTCATTAGTTATGAAAACTGAAAAATTACTAATCTTAGAAATGTTCTGTTTATCTGGCCTCAAGCTTCATCTTTTATTTTTATTTTTTTGAGACAGTTTGTTTTACTAGAAAATTAAAAACTCACCCATGAGTGCAGCTTATATTTCAGTGCTGGTGTTGATTGTTTTTTTTTAATTTTATTTTCTATTTTCCCTTTGGATGCCACTGTGAAGGAGTTCAAGTTCAGAATGGAACTATCCAGTTTATGCTATGAAAGCCTTGATCTCTGTATCAAACACAAACCAAACAGTGAGCTCAGTGTATCATAACTCCCCGTGGAGTGTTGCAAAAATCCAGATTTTTTTGCCTTCAAACCTCCTGAAGTCACACAGCTCCTTCGGTTGCCGTCCTAAACTAAGTTGTCATTTACAAGCGCCTTTTTAAAAAATATTTTATATGCGTAATAAAAAAGACCTCCGACAGGCTTGAGCTGCAGATGCTACCTGACGGTTATGGCGGAGCACCAAATGAACACCGGAGAGAGGAGGGAGGGGAATTCAGCAGAAGCTATTTTCATAGCACTTCCTTTGAGAATCAATCCAGTCTCAAACATTAAAATCCCATTAAGAGCACAGATTAACAGTGTTACAATAGTATCACCTGTATCTGCATGCATTGTCATTAACTCTGCACATGCACCGTTTGGTTGCATTTCATACGAACAGTTAGCGTTTACTTATTGTTATCGTGCACTTGTGAATACTGCTTCAGAAAGTGTTATCTGAGCTTCTTTCCGGCTCTGTCGGCACAGCAGGCTTTGATTTTACTCCTTTGCTTTCACTGAGCTTATCGGCAAGTGGCACCAAGTCAGCCGTTGCTGCAGTGCCCTCCAATCGGCTGCAGGCACACACCCTCCACTTCCTGGTCTTTATCGACCCATGACATCTGATTGGACTGAGAGGAGTGCAAATGCCCCTTTCTTTCATCTCGTCTTTGTGTTGTCCTTTTCTGAAATGGCTGACACATTCGTGTTTATTTGAATCTCACTATTGTTTTCTTTTTCTTTTTTAATTTGCCCACATTTTCTGAACAAATAGCAGAGCTAATTAGATAACTCACCCCCAGAAGGATGGGATCGTTATGGCAGGAATATAACTCAGAAAATGTACAGGAAAAAGAGAAATGAATGTATTAAAACTATAAAAATGAGTGAAGTATGGCTATGAGCACTATGAAGATGTCTGTCAGACAGTAGACGGTGGCGGTAAAGGCACTCGGCTTTCAGCGGCAGCACCAGCTGTGCCAGATCCGAATGGGCACTGACAGGGATTCAGGCCAAGAAGGGTCAGATGAGGACACAAACAGAGGAGAGGGGGGGTGGAGTATGTTTGTGGGGCGGGCAGAGAGATGGAGAGAGGGGGAAAATGATGGTGAGGAAAGGGGCGGGAGGAGGAGGAGGAAGAGGGGAAAGAACGAGGGAGCATTTGGTACGATGAAGGAAACAAAAGGACAGCAAAAAAGGCAAACAAAGGGCTGTGCGGGAGGGTTAGACCAATGAATTTGTTTGATGATATACAAAGCCAATATAGACATTGTGGTAAACACAGATGTCTTTAAGTCATCATCCACCTCTAATATGATGGATATGGTCCAGCTTGTTTGCATTACATCATATCTTAGAAGAAAGTGTGGTACCAAATCATACTTTTGTGAATACCTTACTGTATGGAAGAAGGGTTTTTCCTCTAAAAATCCAAAGAGCTTATTGTCAGGTCTTAAAGATTTGTCTATATCATTTAACACTGTCACATTTACATTGAATTTAGGGATGCTCTGATTGGGAAATTCGGGGCCAAAAGAGATAACTTCCTTTGGCTATCTGCCAAAGGAAGTTTTCCAAGAAAACAAAGAAGTCCTCACTTTAAAAGATAACCGTCTTAAGTATTTCAGCCCTTTTTCACGTTATCTTTGAGCACAAATTCAGCCATACAACGTTATGGTACTGGGTCCCAGAAACTAATTGTACCCAACAAATACTGTTCATTGCCAGCAGTAGATGTAATCTTATTTGCTGTTAGGCTGAGAGCAAGCAGGATAGGGTGAATATCGTCCAAATAATCAGTGCATTCTCTGAAATGTTGCAAAATCCTGATTGGTGCACAATGGTAAACTGTATATAAACATGTACGTTTCTCATCATAGTAAAAGTAGTCCTGCAGACTCCTAGCAGAAGCTGCCAAAATGGTTTTGTGTACTTTGGCAGCAGAGATTTAAGTACTGTATGTTGGTTAACAGGTTTATTTCAGTTAACAGGTTCCTTTCAGTGTGATGGTATCACAAATGTGCAAGATGGTCGGAAAACTACTAGAAGTATGTAGTTCAGATGGAGATGAATGTTAGCTCAAAGACACCATCTTTAGGATTGAGTAAAGGGTGCCAGAAAAAAAGGGGGTCAGGGGGCCATTTCCCTTCCCATTTTAATTGTACTGATGCTGGTTTTAAGGCCTGAGTTGCAGCTTTATTGTCTGCACCATCTTTTTTCTTTTGGAAGCATTGACCGCTCCAAGAACAGGCAAGCATTAGCTGTCTAACTAACCATTTTTGCATTTGTATTACATCTCTCATGTTCTCATGTTCTAAATTGTGTTTTTCGTTTGTTCTTCGAATTTGCAGTGAGATGAGCACTTCCCACAACTGTTTAAAACTGTTTTAGTTTAAAACCAGCATTGTTCCACACTGAAATGAAGGATAGACTTTATTTAAATAGCCATTACAATACTAAAATATTTATATTTAACCTAGAAACAGGCAGGTCAAAAAATGAGTAAAGGCTGAATATCCATGCTTAGTAATTGCGACCATGTACAGAGCAAAGAATTTGGTTTAATAACTGAAGCACTTATGACTTTTTCTGCAACCATATTGCTAGACGGGAATGCTGAATTCAGATATTTTATGATTAGGTAAAGTTGATCAGTAAGATGAACTTTAACAATGCATCTTAATTAAACTTACTACAGGCTTTGGCAGTTGTACCTTTATATTCTGATTTTGGAACGCATAGAAGATAAAATCATTTGTTAGGCTATGCATTATATACAGTTTTAGATATTTTATGGCCAAAGTGGGTGAAGGGGAGGTAGAAATCCCCCCTCGTAATCTCATCACAATAAAATAAAACTCATTCTTTATTAGTTGCGTCTTGGATGAATCTTTATCTATCAGGAGGACTGACTCATTCCAGTTTCTATCTGTACTACCCATCATGTCTGGCTGCAGCTTCAATTTCAATCCTCTTAGCTTTGTCTTTTCCCAGCGCAAAAGAAAGATTCCCAAGACCAGAGCCAAACGAGATCACAGATAAATGTTAAAACCCTTATGAAGAAAACACTGTCAGAGGGGAGACTACCAGGCCAAGCCAACAGATGCTGATTAGTGGCCTTTGCATAGGGGTCTTTCTTTACTTGGAATTGACTGCCAAAGAATAAATTAGTGACCATGCAGTACAAGAATGTTAAGGAGCTTGGCATCCCAATAAGGATTAGGAAAACAATTGATAAGTTCCGTCTTGGTGGGGGTCATCAGCAGGCACCCCTCTGCTTTTGACTTACGTCTGATCCCCTTTAATAATAATTATAGAGATGTTTCTGTATCCTTATGATATATGTTTTTGAAGCTCTGGTTATTCTTTTTTTTGATAAATCCCTGTACTGTAAACGTTTGATTTTCGAGCTGTGCTATCTTCACCTCTAGGAGTCCTTCACTGGCCTCCGTCACTAAATAGATACAAAGTGGGACATTCAGCACATTGGTGAATAGCATTGTAGTGTATTGTTATTTTATTTGAGTTCCATTCGTTGGTCCAGGAGCACAAAAGGAAAGGCAGGCTGTCTAAAGCAAAAGATGAGCTTTATTTACAAAATGCACGGTCAAGGTTACAAAAGCCAGGCATAACAACAAACCATAGGACTCATGCCAAAGCCAAATTCAAAGTACAGTCAAAGCTTCAAAAAACAAGAAGTACAGAAACAGAATGCTGAAAAGCAAAGGCATAAAGACAATCTGGCATTTGACTATCCTGGTGTATACCACAGGGTTGATTAGCAGAGTGGAAACAGGTGAGCAGAGAGGGGCAGGGAAGATCAAATGATCAAGCAAATGGGATTGGCTGATTTGAAGGGCAGATGATAGGAATACAAAAAGGAGACTCAATGAATGACTGCGTAAAAGACAGAAAAACAAAAACATGACAAATGTAGTTTTTTGAGAGAGTCACATTACCTCAACTTGTTTTAAAGCTGTCAATAACCATAGATGTTTTAGGTTGTGTAGAAAATTCTGACAAGCTCTTGTAGCTGTACCAGAACCATCTTAAAATAATGTCATGATGTCTACATTGGACCAATTATATGTAATAGAAATGGGGAAAAATGATCACCCAACAAGTTCCAGATACAGAAATACATCTAAAACAAAGTCTCTAATTGTCCGAATTTTTTTTCTTTTTTTCAGTTTGTGCCCCTTTTCTGCTAAAATCTGGATAAATGGGATCTGACATTATGCTAATGGTCTACTTGAGGTCTGTGACATTACAATGTTTTAAAAATGTGAAATCTAAAACTTGAAAAAACAAGTGAGGTAGACTATAGTTCTATTCTCCAATGTTGTACAGCCAGTATTGGATGGTTGCAGTGCCGCCATTTCATGTCAAATGGACTCTGGGGAAGATTAGGAGATACTTTTGTCAGACAGACTGTGGCTGAATAGAGAGAGAGAAAGGGGAAATTTAGAGAGTTTGAGAAAGAAAGAGGCAGAGCAAATGAAACTGGACGATGAAGAGCCATGGGGAGACCGAGTGAAAGAAAAGGGGCTGAAGAGGGAGGGAGAGGTAAGCGATAGAGAGAAGGCCAAATGTGTCTGGGAAAGTTTTGGAGCTGAGGTGCATTGTGGGAGAGCAGACAGTGTGTCTGGGGGGTCTGAGGTGTGGATTAATGCCAGCGATTGGAGGAGGGCTGCCGCAGTTGTGCGTGAGCAGAATATCAGACGGAGGGAGAAGAGAGAGAAGAGAGGAGAGAAGATGGAAAGGGTACAGACTCAGAATTTTGGAAAGGGGTGATATTCTGTGCCTGCAGACACTGAAGACAAGCCGCTCATGTTGCATGAAAGAAAGTGCCAGTAAACTTGAACAAAAATGTAAAACGGCGTACTTACAGAGTCCTCATTTGCATGGAATTTAAGTTATAAGCAGCTGTTTAAATGAAAAGGATTAATCTTGAAGTCTACAGAGAGCTGTTACAGTCAGACCAGTCAGCCATGCTTAAAGTCCAAGACAGTAAAACTCAGGCCTGGGTTCATCAGGTGCGTTTGAGGCAGAACCCATAATCCATGATCTATGAAATGGCAGCATACAACTTTCATTTCTGCATGAAAAGCAATTTGAAAGGATTACGAGGACTGCAGCAAACACATCTTATGAACCCAGACTCAAGCTAAAGGCTTGACACAGTAAAATTTCATTATAGCAAGATTATTGTGGATGTACTCTGAGTTTAAAGCGTATATTTGTTTTTATTCCCTGAAGGAAACTTCATGCTAGTTATCTCTATGCTAGGGGTTGGACTGAAGTCGGTAAGTCAAGGCCATTGAAGGACAGACTACAGATCATAAGAACAGAAAACTGACAAGTCAGATGAAGCTTCCTTGGTGTGCAGATGTGCAGAACAATTGCTTACCTGATTTGGTGCTTGTATCCTTGGCTTGTTTGTTATCCTATTTCTGGTAGACTTTAATGGTGGTCCAAAATGGCAAAACAGGTAAGTTTGGAAACTCTTTTGGGGAAGTTATCATACCCATACCCAGGTATGACAGTTTAACTACTTGTCAAACTCTGTAGGAGAACCAGAGAAGTTTCTTTGCCTAGCTAGTGCAACTCTGTATACCATTGTCTACAATGGCTCTCAAATTCCAAAAAAGGAAGAAAGTAGCTACTGAATCACAGCTTGTTAAACATACCCCAAATAACAGATTATAGCAGTTTATATCCAAAAGCTTAGATCCAACAATAGCTGTCTTGTGGAGGGTCCTTTTTGATGTCCTCAATTCTTCTACTTCTAAATAATAAAACTGCCTAATTTGAGTAATACCCCGGCTGTAAAGAAGGGCAGCTTTCCTGTGGATTATTTTCAAAAGTACTACTGTGTGCTCCTGATTCTAAATCATGGAGATTTATTTTTGACCATGGGAACATATCTGTTATTAAATATCCACGGGTTCAAGCTTCAACTCAACTCTTATTTTTCAAGCTTCTGAGCATATCCTTTAACTTGATGTAATGCATTGAACTTACTGAGGTATCACAAGACCTAAGTTCAAAACATTAATCTTCCATTGTTGATTGTCTACATGTGTAGGAACTAAAAGTTGACTGATAAAATGATGTAAAGTTATGCTTGCAGATTAGTCATGTTAATGTAGGCATACTGACTTCACTGAAGGCAATCCCTTTCCCTAGAAATTACATTTCTATGCAGCTTTTCAGCATAACTTTAAATAGCATAATAAATTGTGGACTGCTAGCAAGTGCTTAGTAAAAATGCTCATACTTTCTTTTTTGAAATTATGGCTGCAAGCTTCCTAATAACTTCTCATGTAGGACCAATCGCCAGTTTAATAATTTCCTTTGGGCCCCATTCCTTTGCCCAGAAATCCAACTAGTAATATGATGAGTATAAGTATGTATGAGTAAATGTATAAGCCCATGGAAGATTTTGTTGAAAATGTACAAGTTTATCTCAATAATGGAATGCTTAACAATTTTTAAAGTTGCTCTATATTTCTATCCATAAAGACAGTGCAAACATATGGACTACACCATATGAAGCAAACCAATGAAGCAAATAACACTCCTACCCTGTAATGAGTTCCTGAACAGGTTGTTGGAGTAAAGACTTTAGAGACTTTGACTAGGGCCAAATGGTTGTAACCAGACTGCTGGCAAGGCTTATGGGGTGCTCTTGGCATGTAACAGTGGTCTGAAGGGGGATAAACTATGGACAGGTTATTGGGCAGTGTGCTGATTTGCAGCGGCTCCAACTTTAAACTTCATGGATTTGCTGCTAACATCTCAGTGCCAGGTACCACAGGGCACCTTCACACGGGGAGGAAGCTGGATGGTACATTGACTTAATATAAAAGAACTACAATGATTTGACCTTCAGTCTTCATAGTCTACCTATGGACTATGTACTGACCTTTTTGGCCACATTCTGAGTAGTACTTGTTTTGAATAAATGGTACACTTTGACAGGTAATACTTGCACTTTACAGTATGGTCACCTTTTTCCTTCGTGTTGCTTATTTTTTGGTTCCCTTGATATGTGATTTGGATAATGTTCTGGCTGTACCATCAAAATACATGACAAGTTTTCTTAAATACCTAGTGTGTTCTTTAAAAGGCTGTAATTTCCCATTTCAGAAAAACTCATTCTAATGAATGATGACTGAATGATGGCCCCTTGTGGCACAGACTGGGGCTGTTTGCGGAATGACGAAGTGGCAAAAAGCATCCAATTAAGGCACAAGTGCTTTAAGCTAATCCTCGCAGCTGTATAATTAGGACATGGAATAAGGTTAAAAAAGACCACATTTATTTAAAGGTTTGAGGCAGGTTTATGTGGAATCTTGAATATGACACAATCAAATATATGGCTGTGGATTGGTAAAGGTTTGGTGTTGTTGAGCGCTTGGGTCTCTGCCCACAAACTGTAATGGGATCCACAGATGGGTTATTTTCAGACGATCTATTTCCTACACTTGAATACCCAGAATTCCTGTAATGTGATGTCAGCATGCAGCATACCCCTATTTACCAAACCAGCCAGTCTGTAACGCCTCATACCAAAGAATACCAGACAGATGAGGGAGGAAAAACGTAAAATCAGTCAGTCCAGCTTTCTTTGGATCTCATGGAGGTGGCTTGCATTATACTTTTATGTTTGAATTCTTGAAGGTATCTGCACCTTCTGCCTGAATTTAATTTGGAAAAAACGGTAAACTTACAGCCCCTCTCAGTTGGGTGTGTGTATCTCAGCTGCTCCAGCTTAAATTGAAGCTATCTCTCCGTCTCTGAGTGCTGTATTGATTCAGTTGGCACCCACTTATGTCCTATAATGGAACAGAGCTTATGTGCTGTCACCAGCATTTGGAGAGCTGCACCTCCCTACCTGTTAATTCTGAGACTAAAAACATGACAAACAAGACCAGCGTTCCTGGTCTTTGCCCAATGTCGGCCACTCTCACGGTCTTATTACTGGAGCTGGATGTTATCAAAAGATATCAGTGACAGAGGACATTTTTTGCCGTATTATGATACAGTCAAATCTGGAGCTGCTCCCGAGCTGTGAAAGGCAGGCATATGGAGAAATGGTCTGTATCTGTGCCTCAGTAAACCAGAGCCAAGTCCCGAAATGACTCCTTCTTTTCTATTCGCAGCTGAGGCTAACTAAAGATTGGTATTTGTTTTTGGTGTGGGGAAGCTTTCCAAGAAATGTGTATGTGCATGTGTGTATTTCTGTATATACACTCTTGTTAGTGCATCCATGAGTGTGTGTGTGTGCATGCAAGTCAGTCTGCTTCTGGCTGTGTGGGACGCTCTGGGAGACAAGGATACGTGTGTGTGTGTGTGTGTGTGTGTGTGTGTGTGTGTGTCTCCAAGTGTTTGTGTCGGAGTAGTAGGGCATTTTGGGAAGAGAAGGACTGAGTGAGTAGTAGCTGTACCTGGACTCTACTGTCCTCCTTGCTTTTAAGTGCAGAGGAAGGAGAAGAGGAGGAAGGAGTGTGCGAGGAAGAGGAGGGGAAAAAAGGAGAGAGGAGGAGAAGGGAAGGGGAGAGGTTCAGGGGTGACAGGAGGACGGCTTCATGGCTGCATTTTCCTTTCGCTGCCTTTCCTCACTCCCCTTTCTCTTTTCTGTTTTGCCTTATTCAGCTGAGCGAGGGAGGGAGTCAAAGAGAGGAGGAGAGTTTTGCAGTTACAGACTGAAAAAGAGAGGAAAATCAAGCCAATTTTTTCAGTTTAATTTATTTTTTGTAGGGCTGGGATCTTGGCTGTGTTGCAAACAGATGTTGCTTGTCATTTGCTCGTAGTGCAGGGAGGCAGTTTGTAGAATTAACAGGCTGAAAGATTACTTCTCGCTTATATATAGTTATTATTACTGTCGCGCGGTAAACCAAAATTGTAAAAACACCAAAAAAGTGTGCTTTTTTCTGTTATCGCTTACTTTTTTCCTTCCCCTCCTTCTCTCCCCCTCACTAGATTCTCTTCCCTTTGCCTTTTTTCTTTTGCCTCACTCCTTTCTTACCCTCTTCTCGAGCTGCCTTTCGGGGTAGTTTTGCTACTGTAGTTGCATGTTTGAGTCTTTTTTTTTCTTTTTTTTTTTTTGATGGGCCACAGTGGAAATGATTGCCTATACCTTCTGCCAAAGCACCGTAGGCCCTGCAGAGTAGAGAAAAGAAACATTTGGAAACTAAACGTAAAGGCAAATCGGTAAGTCATCATGCTACCAATATCCTCAGAGCTTTATTTTTTTCCCCTTTTCTTTGCTTTGTGGCTGTTAATGTTGAGCAGTGTGGTTGCAGAATTTTTCTCTGATGTTTGCTGTTTACTGTTCGCTGTGGTGAAACGGGCCTAAACCGAATGCTACCTGTTGGCTAGCGAGGGATATCTGTTTACACTGCATGATATTATGAAGTGCTAACGACATGCCACTTCCTCACCTCTCACTTCTTCACCTCTATTGACCCCCCCTTTACTTTCTTCCCCACACACACACACACACACACACCACCTCTGTTGCTGGGTAGACTGGGCGAATAGCGCCGCTGGGTTTGGCTGCCGCCGCTGCTGTTCAATGCCGAACAATGCAGGTGGTGGCCTTTTGCTGGTTTTAGTTTTGACACACACACACACGCACAGACACACACGCTGGTGCAGCAGTGGCAGCGTTGGCTGGCAGGGTGCTGCGGCCCCCGCCGACCTCTTTGTTCGGCCAATCTCAAGGTGTCTTTCAGCTCGCTGGCAAAGACCCACTGACATACTTTAAGCAACTTGGCAACAGCTTCAAAGTCAGACATCTCATTTAAATTCAGGCAGAGGGAAGGGAAGGAGAAAGAACTTCAAATGGAGTCTGAAAGTTGAAATTGGACCACTCACTCTCTTTTTTTGTTGAGTTTTTTTTCTTCTTTTTTTTTCTTTTTTAATTTTACTTTGTTGCTTGTGCTGCAGAACGACAACGTTAGACCAGAATGCGTTGAATTTCTGGCAAGATTTTACCTTAATGTGCTTTTAAATTTGGTTTAAAGAATGAGTGGACTGGTGGCTTTTACCTGCAGTGAAAGGATTATACTGAGAAATGTTTTGATACAAAACCTTCACAAAATTAGTGACATGACTTAATAAATATATATTTTTGTTAACAATTCAAGATCACAATTCTAAATATTTTGTGATTCCAGCAGAGCAGTTCTGTTAAAAAATAACCTTAAATAATAAAGATCAATGGCACAGTTCAGTATCCAATTATTAAAACATAAACCCTTCATACAATTTCAAGTTTTATCTTTAGTCATATTAATTTGAACTGACCTCAACATCATCCAGTGCAGATATTTTCAGAAAATCAAGTTACACTTATTTACACACTTATTAATGAAACTAAACTCCTACACATTGTTTTAAGAAAGTAATTTTCCTGCTATTTATTTCGAACGTTTTCTGTTACTTATGTCTCATTTGAGCTCAGCCACATGCCTCTTTAAAATGCCACTTGAATTTTTCCACCCATCACTCACTGAAATGACTCTCTCGGAGTGAGGAAACAGAGTGGGATGCAGGAGCTGGCATAACTACTGTAAGCAAATAATAAAGGACAATATGAGGTTCAAGTGTCTGGCTGTGATGCAGTGCATTGTGGGACTGAAGTGACCTGAGTAACTGCAGTGTGTAGCGGAGCGACTTGGGGAAACTGTGAGATGCATAAATGAAGGTGTTGTGTTGTTTTGTGAAATAAATTACTATTATTTCAGGTTGGGTTTTTTTTTGTTTGTTTTTTTAGTTATTGTGCAATCAATAGCAAGGAATACTCTGAAATTTACTCTATTAAAAGCTGAACGTTGTTCACTTGTGATTAATTTTTGCTGTCTGTAGTGCAGTGAAAGTCCTAATTTTTATTGAATATTTGGCTAAGAAAGTATCAAACTTGAAGCTATGTTGTGTTATTCAGTAGAATCAAACTTTTCTCCTCGTTGCTGCCTTTTAGAAATGATCCCTGCTGCTTAGTGAAACAGACTTGTTGCACACATGCACACAAAGACATTAACTACAAGTCTAAAAGATTTTGGTGATTAAAGCCACTAATTTCTTCCGTCTCATCACGCTGATGGATTCCTGAAGTCATCTGCTCGCAGCCCCAAACCCGTAGATCCGAACTTGTGTTAAATAGCACCACAAGCTTGTATCTACAGGTCTGCGTCTGTGCAGCTCCAACAACCCCGAGCAGGATCAGCGGAAAACGGCGGGGGCTGCGCACAGGCTCCCAAAAGCTTTAACCATTTGTGTCACAGACACTGTCCTGGGATTGAACTGGAGCTCAGGCTGGTGGTTTAAAACTCCCCTATAACTGGCTTCTTACTCTAAATACATCAAATATCTGTTTATCTGTGTGAGAAATCTCACACGTCCCTCCAAGTTAAGATGGCTTCTTCCTAAGGGCCTTGACATTTTCCACACATTCCTTCTCCACAAGTAATTGGACTTTGAGGGGTTAAGAGAAAGCCAACAAGGAGTCAATTAAAAGGAGAAATGTAATTACAGCTATAATTTTCCTTGTGTGCATTTCAAATGTTAGTTTGCAGAAAATTCACAAGGACACTGAGCTTTTTTCAGGCAGCAGTCAATTAGCTGCAGCGTGGCCTTCCTGGTGTTAATGAAGAAGACATTGGCCCAATTAGAGAATGCATACGGATGACAGTTGGTAATGCTTGTTTTCTCACAAACGGCCATTACTTCCCATATGTTGACAGTTTAAAATGAGCAACTGCAAGCCTTTTTTTGGGAAAAAAAAAATCCCCTCCAGACAAATATTACAAATATACTACTTAAAAAAAAAAAAAAGATTTGTATGTGGTGTTTTTTTTAACCGCAAAAAATCCCAGTTACCTCACAAAAAAACCCTTTAAATAACAGACCACTTGTCTGCATCTGATTTTAAAAAGAAATATGTAAATATTTAAATGTCTTTAGTTCAAAAGCAAGATGTCTCCTCCTTCACTTTTTTCCAGCTGTGTGCAAAATTATGCCTTTGTTCATCCATTCAAAGCAGTAAGTCAAGATTTCAGACACCTAAATGTCATTTGACACCATCATTGCAATCACAGTCTTTCTGACATCTGCAAACTGCGACACATCGGATTATGGTATTGTTGGTCACCATTTATCTTTCTCCATTGTTTTCTTTTTCTTTTTCTTTTTTGAGGGAATTCAAATAAACCATTTACTGGTGGACATTAAATGTAGTGCACAAGTGAATATTTTGGCAATCTTCGCTGTGTGTGCACTGATGGATTCAGGTCCCACATTGGACCGTAACTGGCTGCTGAAGCAGCTGTGATGTCACAAAACTCTCTTGAATGTACTGTATTGTGAAAGTGTGCACTTTGCATCTCTCTGCATTGTGAAGCTCAAACGGCCAAACGCAACGAGAAGCAGAACATTTCTGACTCGAAGGCGACTTCAAGGAAGAAAATCTGATCAGCATTTGGGCAGAGATGGAGGGTGGGGGTTTGTGTGTGTGTGTGTGTGTTTGAGGGTCAGTGAGAAGACAAGGGTTTGGAGAAGCCTTGGAGTAAGGCATGTTTATCTGCTTTGTATATAGAGACTGTATCTAAGATACAAAGTTGCATTGCCAGGACAGATGGGATAGAATGATGTCATGAACAAATAACACTGAAATATTTCTTTTTTAGCCTATGAATAGCTTCCTGTTTCTGCTTCATATGTTTGCCGCCCCTCAGCCTTTAAGCCCTGGTGGCCAGGTTTGCTTGCTCCCAGGTTGAGGTAGTAGGTTGTATAGTTGAGAATTACACCCCGGGAGATAACTGTACAACCTCCTAGCTTTCCCTGAGGTATGCACGGCACTCTGCACAGCTGGATCAATACAGTCCACTGTTATGATTTAGCAGCCTGCTAAAGCGAGATACCTCGTGCTCTCCATGGTCCATAACATTTCCGGCACTTTTGGGTCTCTTAATGTGTGTGTGTGTGTGTGTGTGTGTGTGTATTTGCACATCACGAGTTGGTCTGTGGGCCATTTGGAGTCAGATACCAGTGCTGATATTTCTCTTTTTTCAGGTTAGCATTTTAATACTGCAAAGCATTATTCTGAACCTTTTGTGGAAAATATTTTGAAAGGGATCCTTTTGGAATTTCTTGCAGAAGTTAAAAAGTTCCCTTTAGTTTTGGTGCTTTCTTTTGGTTCAATAAATGCCATAAAATGGTTTTAAGCGCGTATTTTGTGTGACCAACTGTCCAAAGGTCAAAGATTTTCTAACATTTTTTTTTTAACAAAGAAAAGGTCCAGTGGTCAAATTTGAGAAAATTGAACAATTAATATTTGCAGTATTTTTCTTAATTGATTCTCAAAATTGTTGCCAATAATTTTCTGACTCCCAGCTAATTATTACAGGTTTAATCATTTGTTTATGCTGCATTTGTTATGGTGTAGTGTATCAGATGTCTACAATTTTGCCTGGCTGACATGTGATTATGTCTTTTTGTATTCTTTGTGTATTTTTGACTGAGATGTGTTTGTGTGTGCCAGTTGGCAGCAGGGCTCTATACTCTGCTTTGTCTGATTTGAAGTCAGTAGTGTTGGCCTGTAAGATCAGAAGCACTGCATTGTTGCGTGGCTGATAGGACTGACGTGCACTGAAGCGTCAGTGGGTTTCCACTCCAAGGCGACATTTTATTATCCTCTCAGCGATAACCTCATTAACGCTGATGACTATGTGGAAGAAGGCCGGCTGCTTCAGTCTTGCTGTGTGTGTGATGATGGATAGTGAAGGATATCAAGGGGAGAAAAGCATGAGATTCAAACAGGAGCCTGTGACAGCAGCGTCCCAGTCCGTTTACCAGCAGTAAAATCAGCTGTCAGTCTCAACAATTATTGTCACAATATTTCCAATCGGCAGACGTAGACTGCTGCTGTCATAGCATCTGACATGTGAAATATTGTGACAGTCAGGGAGGAACAGGAAATAAACTGATAGAAATGATTACTGCACAGCAAAAAGCAGATATCTCTTCTTATAATTCAACATGGTTCTGGGTCAGCTTCTCCAGCCTTAAAAGTTAGAATGAAATCAAAACATACATTTGAACTAAAATCCCGCTTAATGCAAACACAACATCTGTTGATGCTCAGTCTCCTCTACAGCTGCCTTCTAATACTAGCTGACATTTTACCCCTTCTTTACTTCTACTTTCTCCTGGCAACAATGAAGCTGGGTTGCCTCTGCTGGATTTATAGCTTCTAACACTCCCCAGCGACATGTGTGTACTGCCCTTCATATGTTATATATTGAGAATACACTCCTCTACAAGTACATGTGTATACAGCTGAATAGGTAGAGGAGCATAAGACTGCCCCCTGTTGGTTAAGCCTGTGAAGTATCCGGCTCAGTTTTGGTGACTTTGCAACAATTTGTTTTGTGCAATGCGAGTGAGACTGATGCATGTGTGGTTTTATACTGACTGTGTGTGTATAGGTCTGTATGAAGTACCAAGATAACTTTTTTCTCCTGACTTTTGTACATTTTCCCTCTTTTCTTTATATTGTTGCCAGATTTCACAGTTTTAAAAACACATGAAATACTATTAAGAAGTCGCACGTATATCTGCATCTTTTTAGTTGACCTGTTATACTTTAAATCACAGCTTCATCTGTCATAAAATTTGATAAAAAGAAAATGATTTCAAAGTTAAAAACTCTGTACATAACAACCCAGTTTCT
>VUQI01002335.1:0-12389 GCA_015106735.1 Paratilapia polleni | reverse complement strand
CCCCTCTTCCCTTTTTTTTTTTTTTTTTTTTTTTTGGGAATGTTTGAAGGAAAGCTGCAGCACATTGGCTGCAGTGAACCAGGAAGCTGTGCTGATCTGTCTCCATTGTTTTCAAGTTGTTTCCTTTTTATAATTTTTTTTTTAAATTTCAATTGAGCTGGCAAATTTCAGGAGAATATCAGAAACATATTTGATGTTGGGAGAGTGATGCATCAGCTGGATCCAGATGACATAAAGAAAGTCTGCATCACAGAATTGAAGGCTTTGGTTCCATCTAAGATCGTTGAATCAGTGTTTTGGAGGCTTCTACTACAACATAAGATGAATTATGTGAAAATTGGTGTTTTATAACTGTAAATTTGACTTTTTCCTTAATTTTTATTGGAATCCTTAGTATGAAGCTGGAATTGATAAAAGTTTAATTTGCGATGTGGTTAAAAAAAATTAATTTGTTCAATGCATCAAGCAATAAAGTGAAAATGGTTTTGGATTGTTGTTCAAACAAAACATTTGTAGAGTTTACTTTGTACTTTCATTATTTTCAGATACTGTGGACAAACTGATTAACAAGTAACTGTAACGCTGCATTTGTTAGTGTTAAAGATTGGAAGTCGAACTTCCTATTAAAAATCACAGGCATTTTCTTACATATATTAATGAAAATTGAGAGTGGCAGTCCTACTTTGGTTTGTGTCTAATCTGACAATACTTTAGTGCATTAAATGTAAAATAGAATAGATATACACAGTGTATTATTTAACAGGAGCAAAGCAAAGTTTGGGAATATATGTGCAGTCTAGAATAGATTATGTGCATTTATATACTACTGAATACTGTACACTTTGGCTGTGTGATACACAATAAACTGCCTTCCATGTAATTCCTGTCTGAATGCACTTTGTTGGTATTGTAGCCACATGTTTTTATGCTATTCTATGGTAGCTTGCTATTCTTGTTGTAGCTGCATGCCTTCACAGTGTATATCTGTGCATTTGCATAAGATGTTCATAAGAACATGAAGAACCAGTGGAAACTGGAGTGAAAGCTTTCCTCTAATAGTAGAAACTCATAATGTGTGTAGTAAGAAGGATTACTGCTAGATCAGTTTACAGAGTTAGTAGCTTCAAGATCTGGAGCTCATGAATGAGAGGAGACTGAAATATGCTGTGTCTCAAATGTAAGCCAAGCTACTGAACAGTACTGTAGCTTGACAAGACATTATAATGTATATGGCCTGTTAGGACCTGCCCAACAATCTCATATGACTGAATTCACCATCAGCTTTGAAGTATTTTCTCAAAGCTCACTTTTTCCATTAGTTAATGTGCTCCATTAAAACACGTGTCCTGTGTCTTTCTGAATATATTCAGATTGTCCAGTTGTGAAATTATATTCAGCCCAATGACAATGAATTTTTCACGTAGTAGTAACCCAAGTTGCCACTTTTATCTTTTATCTTTTGCTCCGATGTAAACTTAGATTCATCATACCTTTGTCATGCTAAGTTACGGAACACTGATACTGATTTTATTCTACTTTTTGTTTTGTCTTTGCTTAGCTTTTTGCAGGCCTATTTATTTCATCACATGACCAGAGACCATTAGCAGAGCTAAACTGGATTGCAAACCCTACTAAGAATGGGATGAATTTACATGCCACATTTATACAGATCCTATAGATGTTTTTTTCTTTTCTTTTGAATAAATATAGAAGTGGTGTCAGAGCAGCGTTCTCTTCAGAGGTCTGGTATTGAAATAGAGATGTCTTACAGTCGTGTCTAAATAAAGCCTGCTGTCATTTCACATGATTGTCAATTCTTTCAACTGTTACACCTAATAATAGAAGCTCTGTTTGAGGTGTGGGATTTGGCCATCCAACATGTTTTTATTTTATCTTTGGAAGTATTTTTACACCTTTTCTTTTCTTTGAAAGAAAGAAAGCTTGAATCTATTTAAGCAAGATGAATTCCTAGTGTGGTTTTTGTTTCTGAGCTGCCAAGGCACATTACAGAATCTCCTCCATGGACAGAAATTAGGACCTAAATAAAAATATTAGAAAAGGTTTCAGCCCTCCTTATGCTTGCAGTTATTATCCATATGTATTGCAATGAGATGTATGTATCTTTGTGAAACGGGTTCCACATGAATACATTATGAGTGTGTCTTTTGCTAATTGGACCTATATTAATGGTGCTAAAATAAGTAATACTAATATGATTTATTAAAAGTGTACAGACATCCACAAGTACTTTTTTCTTTTTGAATTCATGAGAGGAAAATAAATGCATTCTCGGTTTTACTCTGCTGCTAATGTACTTTACATACTGTACGTGGGGTTCATTGTGTAACAGCTGCTAAATAACTTTGTCTTTCTCTCTCTTGCAGCCTATTAGACCAGGTCAGGACATGTCGAGGAACGGTCCATGAACATGAGACGCATGTGACAACCACACAGAAGCAACCTCAGCTGCCCATACACCCACATACACACATCTCTGTATCATAGATTATAGCTTGACCAGGACATTCTCACATGCTATGTAACAGCAGGAGTTGTTTTCTGTTTTTAATAATTTACATGTCTTTACAATATAAAAATGTTATGCTAATAAAATATTTATGAAATGTCCTTGTTTTCTATTCTTTGAAGAAATGCACCAAGGTTTAACATTCAATTATTTATAGCTTATGAAGTATGCTAATACATTTTATGCTAGTGTTGCCTAAGTGTTAGTATTTGCCTTTTTTTCTCTTAACACTTATTCACGGCACTAATTGATTTCTAGGTTTATGCTAACACTTCAGTACAGGTGTTGGCATGCTAACACTCATATAAAAGGCAGTATGCACCATGCTAACACTATTTTGTGTACACTGCAGTATAGTGTGCTTAAAAATATCAATGATCCATGACTCAAGCCTCCATACTAACATGGCACAGCATCTTAAATGATATATAATACTAACATGATTAACAGTGTTATGCTAACGTTTTAATTTACACTATTGTGGAAAAAAATTCATTTGTGTGTGTTATAATACACAATCTGATAACACCTTAGCATGGAGTTTACCAATAACATGTCTGTCCCCAGTATGTTAAGTAATTGTAGGTATCTTACTAACACAATATGTGATGGAGCACTATATGCTAAAAACTGAATATACTCTGGAACAGTATGTTTAATAGCAATGCTGCTAAAACTTTGTAACATATGCAGTGTATTAGTACACCCCATGCTAATAGTAACACTATTCTCAGAAATATATTTGAGTATTAAATTGGGAAACATGCTAACCTTTTAGCAAACGCCATGCTGGAAGGTTACATGCTACACGTAGCAGTTAGAGGAGAATTCTCCTCTGCGTCCTCCTCTGTCGTGTTCTGCGATGCTACAAACCATCAGTCCATGGAATTTATTCTTGGCATAGTTTGGCCATGAAACTTTTTTGTGATGTTCATTCAACCTCATCCTGCCTCCCCAACCTCAGTGATTCACCACATTTCCAAGAAGTACTTTTAACACCCCGAGAGTTCCTGTCTTGACTTGTTACTGCCACATAGCTTTTGGCTTAATATTGGATGTAGGGTTATATTGCAATAGGATTAGCGAGTGCAGGATAGTGTGAAAGTACATCAGTTGTGTACGTTCTCCAGAGCATGTCCTATGGTTGGTGAAATCGACAGACATAGCTTTATATAAAAAAGCATATGAGATCTCTTTATTGTAGGAGGACACACTAATAGCCAATATAGATATAGATATATATTTGCTCAATAAAATAAATTCTTTTATACACTTTGTTTAGCTAAGATTTCTTATGAGCAATTAATACTGTACGTTTTGCAAAAGGAAAATAAAACTGGCATTATGGATTAAATAACCTCCACATATAATTTATAGGTTAATATGACTGGAACCCTTCATCCGGATAAAAGGAAAATATTCAATTTTTTGTGTTCACTGGGATTATTTTTTGAATAAAGTAACTAACTGATTAGATATTGATAGTGTGTGATAGTGTCTTCCTTTCATTTTCATTTATCAAAGAAATATAAAATTTGTAAGTATACATTTTTATAGTCAACTAGAACACCAGAGTTAGCCAACAATAATGAATAATTTAGGTTTCTGCTCACAACTATCAGGTAAGTTTATCAGGATGGACATAGGAGTAGTGCCTTTCTTCAAATGAAGTATTATTTAAAGAATGTATATCTAATGGTGTAGATCACACAGGTTATGTTAAAACCTGAATCCAGTCTGGACTAAAGGCATACATGCGCATGTATTTTGGCAGCATTTCACTTTGTTTCAACACTTTGATTTCCCAGCTCTCTCACCTCGACATGATTCCTATTAACAGTTGCCTCTGTGCCTGGTCGCCATGGAACCCTTGAATTATAGAAAACATACAGCACAGTGGAAATCAATTGTTGTTTACAGCCAGCAAAAACTGCATGATTTTGAATAGAATCTATTTATATATGCTTATTAAATCATACATATTTTCCACTGCTGTCAGTTCTGTGGTTCAGTTTCAGTAGTTTTTATGTCAAAAGAGGAATAATCAAATGCAGATTACCATGTATTTCTTATGGTACTGATTCTAATGTATTAATGATTACCAAGATGATTAGGATCGTGGTAATATGTACAAAAGAAGCTGATAAAATCTCTGTCAGCCATGGCTGCTGAAACAAATATGAAGAGGCACAGAGAGCATACCGACAGCCCAAAGCTGAATACCTTATTTGACATGATATTTTTTGGTCACCCAGTTCACTGTCTCTCGCTCTCCCTATCCCTCCATCTATTGCACGCTCTGCCTGTAAATCCATGCTGAGATTTGGCTCACACACACTGGAGCTCTCTGCAGCCGAAAGTAGGCCAAAAGGCATCTGAGGACAAGGCTTGGGGAGAGGGAGACAGAGCGAGGCAGGGAGGTAGAGACGGGCGGGTGAGGGAAAAATGACATGAGGGAGGAAATGATTTGTATCATTTTTGTACCTTTCAATCCTGTTCATTTTAAGCTATTTATAGCTCTTTTAGGATTACATGATATATTTATAGCTTTTCTTTCTTTTTTCTTTCTTTTGCTGTAAATAGATGGACTCTACAACCTGTTATTTTTAAGATTCAATTGGGCAGTAATATGAAATAAAATTCCCCATGATGCTTCTGACTGGAAAGAACTTTCTGTTGAAAAAATCTGAACAAAAATAACATATAAAATATTCTTGCATATTTGTGTGAAAACAGATCAAATAAATTAAGATTTGATGGCCTACAAAAGATGCATTAGGGTAAGGAGCTCCATTAGACTACATGATTTTAGTTTTTCTCAAAAAGAGAAAAACTAAAATGTGCCAACTCCTGTTATTATAAAACTTTAAATCCTTTTTTTTTTTGAAGGACCCTCAGATATTCTACTGTGGGCCTAAACTAAAAAGTTCATCGTTGCATTTTTTTTAAAGGAGATTTCTTCTTAAAGTCTTCACAAAAAAAAGAATCATTATTTGTTTTTTCTCTTTCTTATTATTCAGGCAACATTTCTTACACTCTCAAGGCTACATTCCCAAACTTTCCTTTGCATATTTTAGTTGCAAGGAACATTATCAATCAGCAAAGAATCTGTCCTCTGTCATGGTTTTGTTGAAAGTCTCTTGTTCATTCTCTGAGACACTGGAAACATTCTCAGGCCAGTACAGCTTTCTTTAACATGTTTTTTTCTCCAGAACAGGGCAATTGTACAATTTTAGATTAATACAAGTTCCCTCATTATCAATAGATTATGACAATATAAACTTAAATTTTTTTATTATCATATTTAAAAGACAATATGCATAGTTACGTATATGTATCAAATCCAAATAGTGAAACTGACGTGTTTATTTTCACTGATTTGGGCCTGAATACAAATGAATAAGCTCCCACTTATGCTTTTTAAAGAATGTTGCTTCTTCCACACATACACACACACAAAAAATAACTATGTATTTCTTCTTTTCCTATTAATATTTTTTTTGAGTGTGGCTTAAACAAAGGTCCCCTCCTTTCAACTGCAGCTGACTAAGTTTTCTTTTCTTTTTTTTTTTGTTTTTTGGTTCACACATGCAACACCTCACATTTGAGTATTTAATGGGGCTTAAAGCCCCAGTAACTAAGTTAAATGAGCACAATGGTTTAAAATGTTAATAACTTTGCTCAGTTTGCAATTATTTTTTCATGTTCACTGTTGTTTTCCTATATTAACTTTGACATATTACTACATATTTTACAGGACAAAAAACAGTTACAGAAGTACAGTTTAATTCTGTCTAATTATTAAAGAAAGATTGTCTCAAATGGAAGTTAACCCTTCATTTCACTTAAGTTTTGCTTTTTCCATTTTTAAATATTCAAGAAATAGAAACTGCTGGATTGTGTAGCATCAAAGTTAGTTGTATAGATTTATGTTTTAATTTAGTTTTAACTGAGAAAAGAAAAGAAAACTGTGCCAAATGTTAGATTTTACAGTTATTCATAATTATTAGGTTTTTATTATGATCTAATGATAGTGATTACATATCTTTCTCTAAGAGCTTCTTTCCATTTCATTTAACACTGTGGTATTCCTTTTTGTAACACAGCTTCATACACTGAAATGTTACTCAATATACACAATTTCCTTTTTTATACAAGAATTTATATAAAAATATATATTTGTGAAATTGTTCCCAAAGACATTAAATCATTCATTAAATCCGATGTTTCCTGCAAGTTCCACATTACATTTTTATAGTCAAATCAGTCCATATCCAATAAAACAATCATATTAAGAAGGTGTAAATGTTCATTTACCAACATTTGTTAAATATTCAAATAGGACATACCACGTATGTTAGTTGTCTGTTCTAAAGAAAATGTCACAAATATAATTATAACTATAACTAATGTATTCATATGCTGAGGCATTACAAGTCATTCAGCTGAGGCGAAAGAAATGTGGAGTTCAAAGTTAAGCAGCTAAATTACTCGGTTAAGGTTAAACAAAGGTTATGATCATGGTTAAAAAATGCATATTAAATACTGAGAAGGTTTTTTTCCTTGAACAGAAAATATGCACTGTTCTTGGGCCTTATTTTTATCTATATTTTTATTATTATGGAAATAGCACATAGCTTCTGAATTCAGGCTGTAAAGGGTGTTGCCGAAATGGTGAAGATCAGCAACATCTGTGAAAGAAAACCTTAAAAGTTCTCAGCATATGCTGAAATGTAAGTTCATTAGAACATAAAAAAAGATAGAAAGTCAAGAACAAATATGTGAACTCAGAGAAATAGCAAACATTGCAGTGAACTGTGAGAAATGCTTGGCATTTTATGTTTAAATTCTATTTAATGACCTTGAGCTCATTTAACCATCACTCCTGAAATGCTGAACCTTTATACATTTGCTTGTATATTTAATAAAGCCAAAGATGAAAGTAAATTCCACATATATACATTCATCCAGAAAAGAACTACATACTGTTACAGTTTTGAAGAAACATTTTGAGCTTTCATGTTTTTCATGGCCCATTCCTCAGACAAGAAGATGTTTTAATGAGAAATTAATCATCTTTAATAGTCTTTGGCTAATTTGATTTCAAATGGAAACTTTTTTAAATTCATATGCTTATTTCATTCAGACTTTTCTCATTTTTCTTGTAATATTATATTTTTAAAAAATCCCATAATCCCATGAGGTCTGTGGGCATTTTATCATGGAATTACTTTATTACGCTTGCAGTCATTAAGTTTTGTAATTCGATTTTTTGATACTACAGTGTCAATTTTCATCACTAAGTATATGTGTATACTGGTCGTTGCATCTATCAACATAGTTGCCATATTGCTGCTTGGTTTGTTTCAAATGCCAGTGAGTATTAGTGATGGGGGATGCAGTTCAAAAAAATTTTAAATACAGGATTTTATGTAGTAAAAGGAGTACTTTATCTTTTGTAAATAGTAACAGCAATATTTCTAATTAGTTGAACTTCCCACATATGTTATTCAAGTAGTCTTTTTTTCAATGCATGGTAAAACTGCTTCAACTATATAATTCCATTTGTGAACTAAACTACAAATGGAAATAAAAATGTGATCTATACAGCAAAGCACCAGGGAAAGCACTCAGGACTGCATACTTCTATAAAAGAACTTGAACTATATTAAGAAGAAGAAGAAGAAGACGAACCATAAAACCAGTTTTCACTGCAGGTAGGCTACAATAACATGCAGTCTCAGTCTCACTGGAGCCTGGACACAAGCTCAAGCCAAAAATTCACTTTAGCATTTTCTCTCACAAGGTCACAACAGAAAAGTTTTTCCTTTAATAACCCTGCCACTTCATACTTTAGCCTATATTTAGGACTACCACACTCACAAGCTAGTATAATGCATTATTTACTTTTATAAAACCCTCTATGGGTTTCAGAGCAAAAAAGGCTCTGGAATAAACTGGAATGATTAATAGACAATTAAAGGCGTGTCTTTGGAGTCAAATGTTACTACTGAATAAATATATTTTTCTGTTAGCAGCCACACTAAAAAGGTTAGTAACATGCTGTCTGTAAGTGCCTTTATCTCTTAAATATAAGTCCAACTAAAGCTTATACCATGAATTCGGTGTTTTGAGATACCCATTCCACTTCCTATTAATCCCATCTTACTGAAAACTGTTACAATTCACCTACAGGGCCCTAACTAGAGAGTTCTTATTCACTAGGAGGGAATGGAGCTAACTGTAAGTAATAACTGCTGACTGTTTATACACAAAAAAGCTCAAATCTTATTTTAGATTTTACAAATAAATACTGCTCAAAAAAATTAAGGGAACACTTAAATCACACGTCGGAATTTAGAATCTTTACTGACATTCGCTGTAATTTCTTGAGAATAAAATGATATAACAGTCAGTAGAAACCAACATCATCAACCCTTGGGCTGGATTCAAAATCACATCAACAATCAAAGTTAAAAATGCTTCCTGGACTTCCAAAAAAGTTTTCCCTTCATTTTTTGTGAACAGTATAGTATCGATTGCAAGCCAGAACTGATGCCCTTTAGTTCTTCTAAAGGCAAACTGCCCTTTAATGACAGCAAAATGTAGGAGCGTAGTTAAAGGAAAACTGAAACTTCCGTGTGTGTATAAGAAGCAGCTGGTTGGGGTGGCTGAAGGTGATGCTATCAGGAAGCTGGTGCTAAAATTCTCTGCTACTGCTCAGTTCATGTGTGAAATCAAAATGGCGCCTCCGAACAGGTCTCAGGGTGCCTCAGAGCTATCAGACTCCGGTCTTAAAAATAAACTGATGCCAAACCATGGTAATCTTGAAAACCCGGGGAAGTCTCTAACTATTTTACATAGACCAACATAATGGCTGATCTGTTCTGTCGTGCCCCTTCGAGCAGCACTGGGGTCTTTTGGGGTCCGTTACTTTTTTTTCTCTCCCTTTTCATACGTGTATGTATGTGTCTCTGTACACATATATATGAGGATGATGATTATGTATATTCCTTATCTTATTTGACAACAGTCAGACATGTTCACACAGCTTTATGTAGTACGTACCACACTCATTCACATCCAAATATCACCACCATCTGCCCTCTTTATACCAATTTGTCTTCTTTCTGTATGTTGTATGTCCATGTCCTGTCCTTTGTTGTTCTATTTTTGTAAATAAAGTTTAAAAAAATGAAATCAAAATGGTGGATGCTGTAGCTCATTGTACGGTGACATCACTAATAATTACATAAATGTATCTTAATTAAAACCATCAAAATATTAAAAAATGTAACTATAGCTATGTATTCAATTCAATTCAATTCAGTTTTATTTATATAGCGCCAAATCACAACAACAGTCGCCTCAAGGCGCTTTATATTTTAGGGTAAAGTCCCTAAAATTGACGACAATTGTATTGACGAGCCCTTTGAAATAAGTACTAGAAGGAAAAATGTTTATAAAAATGTGCGCTACATGTTTGAACTACAGCTCCATAGGGCCCCATTCTAGATTCACAAGCGCCCCATAGGAAACTGGAATTCCAGACACCGGGAGTCCTTGAATATTTATAAATTCTCTGGTCGTGTATTGGCAGTTAGCTTGCCTGCTACAGTAATTTAACAACTAGCACTACCAGTACTCACATCACCAAATCTCCAGAAACTTTCAGAAAAATTCAGAAAGATGTGCAGATTGATTTTGCTTGAGTTTTAATAAATGCTTGAGTTTTGTCTTGTTTTTAGAAATACTTTAAAATAGAGCTACCCCAAGATGAGGCAAATGTCCTAACATAATTGTAGGAGGATTTTGGAACTATAAATTTATTTGGAAGTTTTACAAGTGAATATTTTATCATCTTTATTTCTTTGTGAAATACATCAGTGAAGGGTGGTGGCCCTAGTAGTTCCTGTCTGGCAGTCGGTCTCAGGTTGAGTCCATACCAACTCTTTTGCACTGTCTGTCCACTCATTGTAATATATGGGCTACAAGTGAACCAGTTGTGGGTTACTGCCTACGTCTTTATTCATGTTGTTGGGTGAACTCCTTCACAGCTGATGAACTGAGTGCCCTTTGCCTAACTGATCTCTCCAGACGTAATACCTGAAAAGATGTCCTTCTCATTTGCCATAAAGATTCACTTCACCCTCTCTCCCCCTCTCCCCCTCTCTGTCTCTCCTTTTCTCCCCTCCAGCTTTCAAGTAGTTGCAGAGGCTCTTCTGGATGTTAAATACAGCTTTCATTCCAGCCAGTTCCCGCTATAATGAAACTGTAATGATGCCCATTCACTGCAGCGGGCCCTGCCAGAACAAACCCATTGACCTCGAGGTAGCGACTGGCATGAAAGCCCCGTCCCGGCAGTTCTGAGAGGGGCTCCGGAGAGGGCCACCTGGAGTGCTCTCAGGAGCCGGTCTGAGGGGAGGAGTGGAGGGAGGAAGAGAGAGAGAGAGAGAGAGAAAGAGAGACAGGCAGGACAGGAGAGGAAAACAAGAGAGAGATATTTCCATCTCAACCCAAATACCACCCACCTCTTCATATCTTATTTCTTGTCTACCGCCCCCTTCCATCCTCTATCTCCGCTCAGCTCTTCTTTTTCAGTATTCTCAGCTGAAATAGCAAAGTCAGTATGTGAATGCATGTGTAGATGTAGATCTGCACATCTACATATAGCCTTCATGTAAAGCAAACATTCCTTTTGCTCATGTTGCACTGTATGTGGTAGCAGTTAAGCAAGGGAGGGATATTTTCCATGTACAAGGGCAGAACTATCCATTTCACATTGGACTAGCTGCTTCCTGTTCCATAATCATTTCCACCTTGGTCCTAGCAACAGTCCCTGCTACTGTATGCAGACACACACAGTTAGACTGTATGCATTGTACTGTACACTAACCACACTATATTATGAAATTCCATCCACTCATAAAGGTGATAAAAGCCAGTTCAGCTGTGCAGCTCTTTACACTCTAATGTGCTCTTCCACTTTTGAAAAACAGCAGCAATTTTGGTTCAAATTATACTATACAATTGGACCAGTGTTTTTATATTACCCTGCAGGCCTGTTCTTAACTATTTGATATATCAGCTCCACGGTATTTAGATGTTCCTCCAGTGCCAAAAGCATTCTGTAGAGCCTCCAATAGCTCAGCTAAAGATTTTTAATATACATGAGGACGTCTACCCTGGGATGTGTAAAAGCTATTATTTAATGTAAATTAATCCTTAAAGTTACAGTTCCTAAAGTGATACAACTTCTATAATTTCATTAATAGATGTATTACCCATATATTTTTAATCCCTTTAGTAAAACATTTTTGATATTACAACTATACATAAAAAAAATTCCCCCCTCGCCCTGCGGGCGGTCTGTTTTCATCCTTCAAGCTCGGGTCCTCTCACCAGAGGCCTGGGAGCTTGAGGGTCCTGCGCAGTATCTTAGCTGTTCCTAGGACTGCGCTCTTCTGGACAGAGATCTCTGATGTCGTTCCTGGAATCTGCTGGAGCCACTCTCCCAGTTTGGGGGTCACTGCCCCGAGTGTTCCAATTACCACGGGGACCACTGCTGCCTTCACCTTCCACATCTTTTCTAGCTCTTCTCTCAGCCCTTGGACTTCCAAGCCATACTCGGCACAGATGTTCCTGTACACTATGCCAGCCACTTGGTTATGGCGTTCCACATACGCCCTGCCTGCTAGCATCTTGCACCCTGCTGTTATGTACTGGATTGTCTCAGGAGCAGCTCTGCTGAGCCAGCACCTGGGGTCTTGCCTGGTGTGATAGACCCCAGGCTCTATCGATCTTGTGCTTAAAGCTTGTTCCTGTGCTGCCATGATTAGTGCCTCTGTGCTGTCTTTCAGTC
>VUQI01002334.1:14270-30008 GCA_015106735.1 Paratilapia polleni | reverse complement strand
CTTCCCATGATGCACTGAGCACTTCCTCTTCCTCACTTCTTTTCACTCTCCATGTGTTTTATACACCATTTGCATTTAGTCATTAGCTATTATTAAACTCTGTCTCTCTCCTATAGGTGTGCCTTTTTGTCCTGTCTCCCTCTGCTCTCTTCTGTTTCCCCTCATCCCCAACCGGTCGCGGCAGATGGCTGCCCCTCCCTGAGCCTGGTTCTGCCGGAGGTTTCTTCCTGTTAAAAGGGAGTTTTTCCTTCCCACTGTTGCCAAGTGCTTGCTCATAGGGGGTCGTCTGATTGTTGGGGTTTCCTGTCTTTTCTGTCTAATATTGTAGGGTCTTTACCCTAAAATATAAAGCGCCTTGAGGCGACTGTTGTTGTGATTTGGCGCTGTACAAATAAAATTGAAATTGAATTGAATAAGATGATTACACAGGCAATCCAATCGCAATTCTAGAAGAAAGAAAAGACTCTGCAGTTCAATTTTATTTACGTATAGTGCCAAGTCACAACAGCAGTCGTCTCAAGGCGTAAAGTAAAGAGCCGCTTCTGTGGTGCTTCTGAAACAAGCTGTGGCACATCCGGCAGGACTCTAAGTATTGTCTTGTGAGGGAGCGGTCAGCTCTGGTCTGGTGTTCTCCAATGGTGAGAGTTTACTTTGGAGACCCGCCCAGGTATATGTGGCGATTTTTTATCTGTCTGAAAGAACAATGCCACGCGCAATTAGTTTACAAGTGGACATTCCCTTCACTCTTATCTCAGTTGCAGCTGAACAGTCGGCCCCTGCCCCTACCGGCTGGCTCAGTGACCAGGTCGCTTTTCAGGTGAAAACTTCATCACCTTGGACTGCAGATGGAGACAGTAATGCTTCTTTTTCTCTGGAGATCTGCTGTGAGCTGGAGGATCACTCCAACTAGAACCGAGCTCACTGAGGCTGCACAACAGAACGAGGACTACCAGCTGCAGTCCAAGACTGTGGGGTTCAACCACAGGAGGAGGGACTCACTGGAGAAGCAGCTGATTACATTCTTCTCTTATTTATTGTCACAAAGTACTTTAAAAATAAAACATTTGCCAAGGAGAAATGTTTAAACGGCAAATACACACATACGTGCACAAACAGAATCGGAATCTGCCATACCATAAGATGAAAACTAAGATGAAAGTAGCTCATAAAAGGTGACAGTTGATGATGATGTTCACCAACCTGCTGCCGGAGTGTAGATGTTCCATTCTGGACGCGTCTCCAATAGCCAGCCTGAAGTCTCCTGTATACAACACATTTCCCTGGGAACCCTCAAACAGGAACCTGCAAAATAAACCCACAGACATCACAGTAGGCTCCAAACACGATTTCTGGGATGAGTTCTTGGTCCTGGGTTTTCATCTCTCAGCAGGCTACCGATCTGGGTGGCAAATCAAGCAGGGTTTAATAATGATTTGACTCACATGACAGAGCCGGGACAGTGACCTGCAGGAAGCAACGTCACCACGACATCTTCTTTCTGACCCACAAACAGCAGAAAACAGGGTTAAAAACAACATACTCCAACATATGAATGAGAGGTTGGATCTACATGTTTGACTTTTATTAGTTTAAAATTTGAGAATGACCGAAAACCAGACTCAAACTGATGAGTCTGATGAGCCAAATACCTCTCCTGATGCTTCATCCACAAGGGAAATCTGCATCGGGCTCTCCAGCTCCAGGGGAACCTGAACAGATCATCCATCAGGTGAGATAACACACATTTCAGGGCTTCTGTTTAAAGGCAGAGAGCAGCAGAGAGATGCACTCACGATGTAATCCTCCCAGAAAGCGTACTTTGGATTGTTCAGCAGCAGCTCTTTGGTCACGAAGGAGCAGTAAAGCCTGACGGTACGACTGCAAACACAAGAGCTCATTAAATCATTGCTGGGTTTAACAAGTTCAATAGAATGTGTTTATCTGAATTTATCTGCAGCTTCTAAGACAATTATTTTTATGCACGTGCCAAATATAAAAGGAATAATTGAATGAGGTAAACATGGTGCAAAGCATTAAAAAGGTTTATTCATTTCCTTTTATTTTAGCTCATAACTGCCTTCTTCTTCAGTGCTTTGTTTGACCAAAGTCACAAATAAAAATGACAGTTTTCACCCATTTAATTTTCTTTTTGAATTTTTTAAAACTCAATTAAATGTTTTTATTTATTTCATAATTTAGACTAAATAAGCAACATTTTCACTTTTTGTCTCACATTTGTAAATGTTTTACCTCAAAATGTAATTGAATTTTTTTTATCATTGTAATTTTACAAATTTTGACTTTCACTCAAAATATTTAAATACATTTTATAAGTATTTCTTTATTTTACACAAAATAATGTACATCAAATCTTGACTTTTTGCTCCGGTTCGGAAACTGTTTATCTCACATCTACAATTTAAACCTTTTAATTCTTCTGTTTGTAATTTTTTTTAACTCAATTATGTAATTTTCATTTTCATTTCATTTCATTTCATTTTCATCCCATTCTTGACATTTTTATCATAATTTTGCACTATTTAAATTTTTTATTTAAAATTACAAATTATTTAGTTTATTGAATTTCTACTTTTTTATGCATGTCTTTATTAATTTAATCTAAACCAAGTAAATCAAAATCAAAAACTTACTTTATGTGACCTTTTATGATAAAGGTTTCATTTCATAAGTCACATTTTTTTTATTTAAGGTTACTGTCAGGAAGGACCTTCGATATATTTTAGTATCGCTATGTTGAAGTTACATTAAAGTTAATTAATCGGTTCACATCACTGTGTTAAAGTCCTTTTGAGTTTTCAGTGCAGTCATTTAAAACAAACCCGGACTATGTTCACCTGAACTGCAGCTTCCTCTTCAGCAGAGGTCCTTTCAGTCCCTTCATGTGATCTGTTCACCGTGAAACAGGAAGGAAACCTGACATTAGGAGGTTGAACAGGTAAAGCTGACCATTTTTAACCACTATCTGCGGATGATGCCAGCAGCCGTCACGCTCACCTTTGTGACAGTGGGAGAGGAAATATGCCCGGGCATGTAGGTTCTCCCGGTCGAACCGGTCCAGAGAAATTGTAGGATACTCCTTCATTCGACCCGCAAAGGAACTCATCTTTACGTCGAACCTTTTGTTAAAATCTCCCCAAATTACTCACGCGTAGTTTTTAACGAAGACGACATATTTTGGTCACATCACCGGTGTTTGTTTGTCCCGCCCACGGAATTGAGCTCGCCTTCTTCTTTTTTTTTTTAAAGCAGCTCAGGGGGTAATACCGCCACCCACTGCCAACATTAACTCCTGTATTACTAGCTTAAGCGAACCCCTATCTCGACATATTTCCCAATTTGAGTTTAAGATGCTTCCGTTTTTCAAATTACAGCGAGATAATTTCTCAATCCCCTCCTCATAGTCTGTTTTCTTAAGGATGACGCCGAAGTATATGCCATACTTTGGCGCCATCTAATGGAAGCTTGTGACCGCTGTCCTCCAACATAGAAGAAGAAAGTCATGGTTGCCCGGCAACCAAAGAGAAGCTATCTTACTAGCACTAGCAAACCGTTATAAAACAGTCTTTTGAGTTTGAATCGATTTATTTAACAATTTCAAATAAATTGATAAATATGTAAACAAGCAACAGTTAAATAAATAAATCAGATCCATGTGGTGCGATTAAATGTTAGTGTATGAGCTCTTTGACATAAAAAAAAAACAGTATATAGCAAGACTGTAGGCAAAACTCCATTCAGAAAATGCCGAATTTTAAAGTATTACTGCATCCAGATACATTTAGAATCTTTTAAGAGATTGTTTTTTGGGATCTTAATTTTTTGTGCCCATATTTCAACTCGGCTTACATTTAATACAGCAAACAGTGTTTATTCTTTGGTAAATCATCACTAAGAACATTTTAACTGAGAAAATGCACTGCAGCTCAATCTAAACCAAACTGGATTTTTTTTCTAAGAAAACAACGTGCAGCTTGGGGTTATTATTTATATGCCGAATTTACTGGAGGAGTTTCATGAAATGTTAAATATCTTTTGCACTGTTTCAGTTAAATGTTTTTGCTATCAAATCTGAAATTGAGCCAAAATATTTAGCTACTCTCTTAGGCAGAAAACAGTTTCCAAGGAAGCACCAGTCCAACAAAATTAATTTATTGTGATGTTGTCACAATAAAAAAAATATTTTTAACCACAATATACTGCATTTAAACTATAGTTTGTGTGTATAAAATCAAGTTATAATTCAAACTTCCAGTAAAATCCAGTAAATAACCGAGGGGTCTGTTTGCTTGGACTTGAAACCCAGTGCTTTGTCCTTTTATTGACTTAGTGCTGCAGCATTACTGTGACATCTTTGACTGACATGTTCTATACGACTGATAACTCTGGACCAAAGTCCATGTGCAGAGCCAAAGGACACTGACCACAGGGCTGGAAATCTGGATTGCAAACAGGTCAGAAAAGGGGTGCAGGCAAATATAATAAGGTGTGGTACATGCATGTACACATCACATCAACAGTTATGTGAAAATTTTTTATTTTAATCATTTAATCATAAATCATGTGTATATAATGTGCTATAATATGACTAACATTCTGATTTCTACAGAATAACATGTTTTAAATAGTAGTTTATCTGGACAAAAATCATCCAATTTATTATCCTGACAAAAAGGTGCATGCATAGTTTTTATGTATTAAAATCATAGAGAAATGCACATATTTGTTCTCTGTTAGAAAAGAAGAAGAGTATAATGCAGCTATAAAGATAAGGCGAAGGAGGAAACCACTATAAAACACCACCAAAGTGGAAAATAAAATAGCACCTTAATCTGACTAATTAACCAATTATATCTCACTTGATTACATTGTTCCCTTCAAATAGATAAATTTGCATTAAAATGCGACAAAAACTATTTTCCAAAATGTCAAAATATCAATAAATTTGCTTTAAAAGTACTTCCTGTAATTCCCCATTGCAGAATTTAAACCAGACTTTCACCACCAGGGGGCAGTGTTTTACCTTTGACTTTAGTTTAACTTTAGTCCGGCTTCTGTTTCCTCAAAAGTCTTTACCTTTTGCAGGCCGTTATTGTAAATATAATGTATTTTAATGACTGTTAAATAAAGGTTACAAATTGGTATTAATGACCGAAAAGTTATCTGTTTGTTTGCGGTCATGGGCATGAATTGTGAGGCTTTTCAGCAGGGATGTGTGTGGGGTTTTTGTTTGTTTGTTTGTTTTTTATAACATATTAAAAAGTATGCAAATGAAGTGTAAAAAAAATCTGTCATGTGTAGGATTCAAACCGTGGTCTCAAGTGTGATTCGCTCCACCACCAACCGCTCCAGGCCAGGCTCCTTGGATATAAAGTCAGAGCGGTTGTTTCACAGGAATTTTAAAAAAGGAACCTTTCAACTGAATTATAACCAAAGAAACTTTCATTATTAGCCTCTATACTTCAGTCTTTTCAAATATGCATCCTGCAAACCGTCAGAGCTGATATAATATGAAAATAATTGGGGTTTTATTTACAATAGCAGGTGGGAAAAACAGTTTAAGCATCAAATAATCCGTTTTACTGCTGGTTTCTAGATAATAATGCTTATGTAAGGAGCTACCAAAGTAGGTACAGTTAAACACAGTGTAGGAAAGGCCCATTTTTAATGCTACAGTCAAGCATTGCAATAATGAGAAGGGCAGAAAGTGAATAAGTCACACTAGCTTGAAATGAAGTTGTATTCTGAGAAAATTTGATGCCTTTAGTCATATTTCAGCATCTATTACATCATTGCAGGCATTTTTTCTAGAAGAGATTTCATGCATGTTCACTCATGACTTTCTTTTTCTTTTGTTTTCTTTTGCGGGGGATAATCTCAGGGCCTGTCACATTCTCCTCATGTGATGCAAAAACAGGAGGGCTGAGATTATGTATGCCTCTCACATCTCAGGCTTTCCCCCCTCAGATCAGGAGCGTATCATAGTTATTTAGCTGCCTCTGCTGTGGGGGGGATTATGTTTATTAACTTGTAATTAAAGAAAGCTGATCCACAGGAATTTACCAGCTGATGTGACTGCCATACAGAGGGCCCTGCTACACTGCAGCAGGTGAGTAAAGCAGCGTTACTTATACTGAAGGGCTGCTTTAGGTTATCTAATGTCATAATTAGAAAACAGCTGCTGGATGTCAGATGTCTCTTTTATTCTTAGAAAATAGCTAAATATGCGTTTGTGCAGCTCCACACCAAACTCCATTGGAAATAATTTATGAGGGTGCGGCGCCACTGGTTGAAATATAAGCTTTTAGAAGTGGGAATTGGTTGAAAAATAAGACATGAACCTGCTGACGGTTTTCATTTTCGTCTATTTTGATTACATAATTAGGAAAAAAATATTTTTAAAATTGCAAATTTGTCTTAAGAGGGAATTTATAATCTAAATTTTTATTAAAATAGCGTGCCGAATAGAAGCCATGGTTAAATGACTTGTTTTTTCACACGAAGTATGGCAAACTGAGGCGCCATAGTCATCTCAGCAGTAAGTAATTGCCTTTATAAACTCGGATTAAGGTTTAAAGTTGTGATTTAATAAAAAAAAAAAAATCCGACTCTAAATCTAGTTTATGTCTTTGTTTGACCACAGATTGTTGTTTTGTATCTCTAAAATGTCCTTCAGTTGTTCAAAAAGCAGATACGCGCTGCTTTTGACGGCTATTAAATTGCCTGTTTTTTTAATGGAGTTTGGCCCAACGGTCGGCCCAACAGTAATTACACGCGCCTTTAACAACAACAGAGAACTTCTAACCACGAACTCCCGCTCTTTTCATTTCCTGTTTCCTAGAGGGCGCTCGCGAGGTAATCCAGAATGAACGGGGCACAAAAATGTAAATTTCGCTTCGTAACCATTTTTCTTCTGCCAATTTTCATCGTTTTTATTAGAAAGGATCGAGAAAATAGCTAATACAATTTTATTTATTTATTTTTTTTACAAGTTTAAAGTGTAGTAGAATACCTTTCTAGGATTATAATGGACGCCACAGCACTGTTAGCCACTTTACGGCAACTGCCATTTTGATTTCAGGCATGAAGCCAGTAGCAGCAGAGCATTTCGAGCAGCCGTCTACTGGTATCAGTCAGCTTCAACCACCACAGCCAGCTGTTTATTCTACACACGTGAAGGTTTCTGCTGGGTTTTAACTACGCTTCTAACATCTATTGTCGTCTATTAATGTTTGCGTGTACTGTCGTTAAATCCTTAACGGACCAATCAGCAACCATTGGCAGAATGCTAGCGTTTTGCTTTATGGGCAAACTCGGCTGCACTGTAAAAATAGAATAAATAAATAAAATGCAGTGTCGTTTTATTTAAGTTTTGACATATTATCAATACTGCATTAGCGAAAACTAAAGTAAAATGTGAGATTTTTTTGGTCTAGAAGCAGTTGTAAATAACTATTTTCGCAGTTTGCCTCCACTCGCTGCTGTTCATTGAGGAGCGCCCCCTGCTGCGCTCCAGGCTGAGCTGCAGCCGTTTCCTCTGCAATGGGACTAACAGGAAGAGGAATGTCTTCCTATAGATCGGCTCTGATAACAGCTTGAAGTGGACCTACCGGGCTTTAATTCCCTTTAACTGTGACCCTGATTTCTCTGAAGTTGTGTTTCCAGCAGAGTTAACACTGGAGCTTGGAGGCAGGTATGTTTTAGAGGGAAATTACAGGCGCAGCAGCTCTGCTTTTGTAAATGTTTGGGCTCTTCACGAGTGGTCGGGGAGCTGTTTGGATAGTTAGCTTAGCTTCGTTAGCTCCCCTCAGTGCCGGCCTTGTCACGGGTAGATCTCAGGTTAGCTAACATTAGTAAAGGGAGCTTTGATGCTTTTGGCATGTTTAATAGTACTGGCAGTTAAAATAGTAGATTTTACCAGTGTTTTCGCCTCGTAGTGGTACCATATGGTCGTTAACCCTCAGGTAAGGCTAACGACTTGTTTTGAATCAAGTTAAAGGTATTTTCTGAGCTATTACTGGCACGATAAGCTATCTGCTGAGCCCAGCAGTGTACAGAACATTAATGTCAGTGTTGGTGGTTGACAGCAGGATGTCAGACTGTGTTTTAAAAGCAGATTAAGGCTCCTGCAAGTCTTTAATTTTTTTTTTAAAGTGCAGAGTTTGGTAGCACAGGCTGCCTCTCCTGCAGGTTTGAGAGAGTTTGGAGATTTCTGCATTTGGATGTTGATTGAAAATCATCGTTGAATCAACAGGACAGCCCCCTCAAGTTATTTAGCAAGAATTCTTTTTAGTATTTTCCTGTGATTTTACAGTTTTTGTATGTTTTTATGCCCCTTTAATCTGAACATCTTTGAAACCTGAATGCAACAGTTATTAATGAGATTTTCCCACTGCTGTTATTGACCAGTGCAGGGGTCAGCAACCTTTACTATCAAAAGAGCCATTTTTGACCAAAAACCTAGAGCTACTAACATTTAAAAGAGGTAAACAGTAAAGTAAACCTTTACCACGTGACTGTTCTTCATTACCCTGCTTTGTTGCATTTATGAAACTCTTCAGGCAACTTTGAGTCTTACTTGGTATGTTTAACTAAATGAATCAAATTAAAAGCAGCCTACTTTGATAATACCTAACATTCAGTTTAATATTGACTAAAGTCCAGCTGCAGATCAAGCACACCGGTATGCACAGCTGTGGGAGCGCTGTGTGGAAGATCTACAGTTTTCAAACATAATTATGGTCCTTAAAATTAGCCTTATATTCTTATAAAAATACACTAATGGTCTACAAAAGGAAAATCATCTTGTGTCAGATCTACACAGTAAATAATAAAACAGAAACTGTTGTTCAGCGGCAAATGATCTGATAACCAGCAAAGTACATAACGATTATACACCTGCTCTGCACCTGCTGCAATGAAGGATTCACACAACAGCTTAATGATAACAGCATCCACGACGGTTATATTCACAAGCAAAGAAAGGACCTCAGACCATCAGATAACACTTAATAATGCACTTTGCTGTACTTTTGAATTGCAGAGCATGAAAAACTGGTCTTACCTGCCTTTGCTTTTAGCGTCAGAAATGTGTGAGAGAAACTGAAATTTATTAGCAAAAACCTATCGGGGAAAATGAAATGTTCTTAATATTTTAAAATCAGAAATTTATAAGAAAACCTTAAATATGTTCTGAGATTAACGTGGTAAATGAAAACATTTCTGACTGTATTCTTACAGAATTGGATTTTTTTTCTCGCAAATTTGACTTTAAAATCTTAAAAAATATTCAAGTTTTTCGTGCTCATTTACCACTTTAATCTCTGAGAATATCCAGGTTTTTTAGTGTTAGATAATTCGATTTTTTTCAGAGAATATCCACATTTTATTTTTGAAGTTTTGTGACTCTAAACCAGGTGTCTAATTTTAAATTTTACCTGTATTGGCCCTAACATGTCTTCATATGTTTTGAAGACTAAATTTAGATGTTTTGCCTGTATGAAGCTCACGTACGGTCTGGTCTTCCTTCAGGATTTATGGAGGTATCATTTTCCTTTTGGGCGTACTTTGAGCTCACATATGAACCAGACATTTCTCCCGCTGGCTCTGTTAAGTCTCGGGGTCTCTTTTTAAGAAGCCTAGTGAATCACAAGGCTGAGGAGGAATGTAGCTCCAGGCCGGGTTTATGCTCGGTTATAAAGAAGCTGTTGTTTTCCACTGTTGTGCTTTTCTGCTGAGAAAGCTCTGCTGAGGGTTTTATTTCCTTTCCTGCTGCCTTCTCACCCAGAAAAGAAGAAACGGCTGCAGCTGCCTTTGTGAAAATACTGTTAATCTGCACGATGTGAATCTGTGCTGAGAGAGGAGGTGTTTCTTTAATCTGTAGAGGTGTTGTCACCCCACTCTCTCTCTCTCTCTGCAGTTATACGCTGTATCGTTTTAGGTACAATAACATTGGTGTATTTAAGTCCTGGGTTCCCTAAAGATGAACAAAAATCACAGCAGCATAGAGGTTACACAGATAAGAAGGAAGTTCACCCATTTTGGGTTTGTTAATAAAAAATATACCAATGCTGTTGTCTCATTGGGCTGAATGAAGGCTGAGAAACCTGGTTATGATGTGTAGCGGACAACATTTTGATATAAAACAGAGACACACGGAGTCTAGACCCCTCGAAGTGTAGAGGCGGCAGTGTGCATGTAGATACTGTCACCATAATCAAGAGCATAGTCTGTATTTTCCAGACTGCTAAATTCAGACAGGCGTCATTTCAGTGATAAAAACCCATTCTAACCTTAATTTTCTTAAGTGCTCAGTGTGCAGCCTAAAAGAGAGCCTAGAAGCTGAGTAGACTTTCATCAGCATAAATATATCCTTCCCAAAAAATAAAATGGGGCCTAAAATTGAACCCCTGGGGACTCCTTTACAGATCTCCAGGAATCCTGGCTTATTATAAGGCAGCTGTAGGGAGCATCCTACAGCCTCATCACCCAAACTGATATCACTGGATCCTGAGACCTTCAGGGGTTTACAAAAGTTCTCCAGGACCTAAAGCTATTTGATCAGTGTCCAAACTATCATAGAGAACACGTTGAAGACTGATGTTGTTTCTCTAGATTCAGCAGTAATTTTGCACATCTTCATTAAATATACTGAAGTTATTCTACAAAAAGAATCAGCTGATTCTGACGGGGTCAGGTGGGGTTTTTTTCTAGGTGTGGTTGATTTTTTTTTTTTTTTTTGGTCTGTGCAAACAGGAAACGGCTGAGCCACAACTTTCCCCTTTCTTTTCTACATAAACTGAAAACCGCTTCCATGTGGCCTGTCGTGTGTGACACATTAATGGATGGGGAAATCTGGCTTTTACAGGGCCTGGATAGCAGCAGGTGTCTGTTGGTGTAATCCCAGCACAGTTTATGTTTCACTATCGAAGCAGAAATTTGGAGGAAATCATCATTTTGTTGCTGAATATTCACCCCGAATTCACTTGTACAAGTTTGTAAGGCTTTTTATCCAATGGGCTGTCAGAGTAAATGAGCAGCACATGGTGGTTCAACATGACAAAATCCTGTTTTAAAGTGGGCGTATTCTGCTTGTTTTCTGTCACATATATCCTGTTCCAGAGCTCATATTAGACGTTGCCAAACTTTAAAATAATGAGGTCAGCGTATGTACAAGTAATCCAAGCAACGACTAAATGAGATCAGTGCCTGACTCATTGTTAAAGAACTAATTTTCCCGTAAAGCTGGGAAAGCATTTCCTTCAGTTGAGCTGCCGGTAAAACAGTTTTGTAGAATAACAACTCGGTTTAGTTCACAGCTGCTATAAATTAGACTCCACAGCATGTGGGGCTGAATCTAAGTTTTGATTTGAGCTTCCTCTTTCTTTACACCATTAACTCAAACAATATAAGCAGCTGTGGTTTGTTATCTCTCCTTTAAAAAAAAAAAGAGGAAGTAAAGCAGAAGAAGCTACAATAGAAATCTGCTTTCTGTCGTATCCTTTGATCATCGGCGGCAGCGGCTGACCGCCACTGAAAGATAATCACCTCTTTCCTCTGTTAGAGAAACTTTTATACTGCCCAGACTGTAAATGCTTTTAATCATTTAGGCTGAAATGAAATAAGAGCCAAAAAAGTGTCATAAAAACTAAAAAAGATATCCATCACAAGTTCCCAGAGTGCTATTTCTAGAATAATAAAAGCAAGAGAAACTCACGTAAATTATTTGAAGACAGTCTTTCAAACTTTGTGAATGCATCCTTTCAGTTGCATTTGTGTAGCACCAGTTCAGGTGCTTTATATTTAAAGGTAAAGACTGTATGATATTAGAGAGAAAACTCCCACATTTAGACGGTCCCCTGTGAGCAGCACTCAATTTGAACATACACCAATCAGTCATAACATTATGACCACTGACAGGTCAAGTGAAGAGCACTGATTATCTCTTCATCATGGCACCTGTTAGTGGGTGGGATATATTAGGGAACAAGTGAACATTTTGTCCCCAAAGTTGATGTGTTAGAAGCAGGAAAAATGGACAGGCGTGAGGATATGAGCGAGTTTGACGAGGACCAAACTGTGATGGCTAGACGACTGGGTCAGAGCATCTCCAAAACTGCAGCTCTTGTGGAGTGTTCCCAGTCTGCAGTGGTCAGTATCTATCAAAAGTGGTCCAAGGAAGGAACAGTGGTGAACCGGCGACAGGGTCATGGGCGGCCAAGGCTCACCGATGCACGTGGGGAGCCAAGGCTGGTCCGTGTGGTCCGATCCAACAGACGAGCTACTGTAGGTCAAACTGCCGAAGAAGTTAATGCTGCTTCTGATAGAAAGGTGTCAGAATACACAGGGCATCACAGTTTGTTGTGCATGGTCAGCAAAAGGGGGACCAACACAGTATCAGGCAGGTGGTCATAACGTTATGCCTGATTGGTGTATTGCACAGGAAAAAGAAGGCAGTCCTGAATATATCCTGATCCAGGACACTAGATCAAAAATGACTCCAGATTCCTCACAGTGTTGCTGGAGGCCAAAGTAATACCATCCAGAGCACGTATCTGGTTAGACATCGTGTTTCTGAGGTTTTTAGGGCCAAATCTAAAAACAAAAGCCTTGTTTTGTTTCAGTGTTTCGATTTCTGCCACACACAGTGACTGCCACCCTGTTTTGTGTGGTTTTAAAATCAGGCCAGTTTGCTGCAGAAAAACCATCATGTTGTTTGCTCTTGTGGTTCAACACAAAGTTAAAATTCTTTGTTTTTTGTTCTGTCACTCAGGTGAAGTAGGAGCCCACCTGGCCAGTTCACTCCGCCCTCCATAATGTCCCCACGGCTCCGCCCACACTGACAGCTTTCGCTCAGCGTGCAGAGAGAGGCGGCTGGAGAAAGAGCCGGCTAGCATGCAGCAGCACTGGCCCCGTGTTTCCGGGAGGCGGCGCTGCTGAGAGGCGATCGGTTGGGGCTGAGCACGCGTCTGCTGAGGCCGCCATGGACGAGTTCGCCACACGGACGTACGGCACCAGTGGCCTGGACAACAGACCTCTGTTCGGAGAGACCTCAGCTCGGGTAGGAAGCTGCTTGTTGGGACTTTATTTTCTTATTTATGTCACTGTTTTTTACGTAAGACCATTTATAGAAGCAAAAACAGCTCACATTTATTTTTAAAGTTGTTGGGGACTATTTTCAGCAGTGGATTAATCCAAATTTGGAGAGCAGCAGGGCGATGTCTGTGTGGGACTCTGTCAAAATAATCCAGATGATAACTGATGCTTATGATTGAACTGGTTCATTAGAGTCACTTTAGTTAAAAATGTGTAAAGTTATGCAAGTAATTACTTTAAAACTGATCAAATACCCATCAAATAAAGTGTATAACTCACAGTGATGTGCATTTGAAAACACTGGTTTCAAACTGTATGATTAGCGTGCCACAGAAGCGATGCATTGACCTCATTTGCTTCTTGCAGGATCGAATCATCAACACGGCGGTGGGGGGATTTACGTCTGTGGTTGTGCTAGTAAGTACCACGTGTGGAGGTGTCAACCTGTTTAGTTTATATAGACCTAAAAAAAAATCTCACCACACCTCAGGTGGCACACAGAAGAAAAAAAAAAAGTCCCTCCTTCGTGGTCGGAGGTGAAACCAGCCAATGGCTTGTTTTACATAACAGAGTCAGAGTTTTTCTTCTCTCACTGCAGAGGTTACAGACAAAACATGTCTCAAAAACTTTTATCAACCCGTGACCACTTTATCTATTGAGTGAAGTTATTTTGAGTCAAATCTGAATACCCACTTCTTAAAATCAGTGGCACTTCCACTTGAGACAACTTCAGTGTCTGTTGTCTATTCTGGGAAAAAAATCCACTAAGAAATAATAGAAAGGTGACTCCTTATGACTGCAGAAATCACCTGACAGTCACCATGACAGTGACCCAGCTGCTGATCCAGCTCTTTTTGAATACTTTAAATAGTGTCACATTTTCTGCACTTCAATCACATCTTGATTGATTTAAAAGCCACTGTTGTTGTTGTGTTGTGATGTGGTGTACAGAGGCAAAATTACAAAAGTTGTGTAACAGTCCAAAAACTTCTGAATCTAACTGTTACTGACTGTCCAAAACTTGGAGCAAAACCTATAATTTAGACTAATAAATATTGTTTTAGAGCTGTTTTCTGGATGTTCAGGCTTGTAAACTTAAAAAAAAAAAACGAAATTTCAGGATTATTTTCAGAAGTTGTAGCAAAGTTAACCACCAGCTGTCTGTAACTTCACAGGATATGAAGTCGTTACCCACTGAGTTTTGGATATTCCCCCTTTTTTACTCTCAGAGTGACCTGAAGTTACTAAATGCACTTAATGTTTTATTCAGTGTGACCTGAAGGGAGTGACTGAGCCCATAAACGCATCAGGAAAGTGTTTACTGAGGTCAGAGGAGAGGGATGTGTGTCCCATCGACTTCTATAAGACCAGAAGTCTTTTTGCAGCCACAGCTTTATCTTAATTATTTTGATTTAGCTCAAATTGTTATTAAAATAGAGTTAACTGCACAGTCCTGGTCGGATTTGATCCCAGAAACCAAACAATCCCTCCATGAATCAAATATCCTGCTGGTGTTCACTGTACTTTTGATGAGCTTTGTTAGAAAAACAGTTGTTTTTTTTTATGGTTGTTGCTTTACAAAAAGCATTTACTGAAGGAAAAATGCCACACAGAGCTCGTTTATTAGTGAACGTTTGCCTCTGTTTGTCTTCCAGGTGACTGTTATCTCTTCATTCGTGTTTCCCACGCTGCCTCCTCGGCCGCTAAACGTCTTCTTCGCCGTGTGCATCCTGTTAATCTGCGGATCCACATTAGTGCTGGTAACACAACTGAAAACACAAAGACTGCTGTGCTAACCTTCACAGATTAACAGAAAGGAGTGTGTGAGTCTTTTAAACCGTCTGTTCTCTGTCCTGCAGATATTTTGGTACCGACAGGGTGACCTGGAGCCCAAATTCAGGAATCTGATCTACTACATGCTGGCGTCCATCGTGCTGCTGTGTATATGTGCCAACCTCTACTTCCATGATGTCAGGTAAAGGTGGGGACGAGGAAGATGAGGAGGAGCAAGGGAAGACATGGCCTTGACAAGCAGAAAGACCAACCGATGTGAAGGAATCACATGACCAAAAGGAAAAAATAAAATAAAATAATAATAATATATTTTACACACTAACTTGAACCTGCAGAGGATTGTGGGACCAAAACCAGTGGGACTTACTGGTTCCAGTCAGACTTATGCAAAGACACTGGACTCTCAGTATGGGAGTCACGATGTACTGTAAGAAGCCAAAAATCTGCCTGAAGACAAACAGCTGGAGGATGAACTTGAAGATAAAACGAGGAGTTTACATGCTCATAAATACAAATTTGTTTGGGACCTAAAGATGCATCAGTTAAAGGAAAAATCCACCCTTTGATTCTGCATATTGTTCTAAATTTGTTTTCTTTGCCCTCATGTGGCTGATTGGCAGTTGTTTAAATTTATGGATACAGTTAGAAAAAGGGAGCTAAGAGGAATATTTTGTCTTATTTCAAGCTCTACATTCTTTGTTTTTTCCAGACCAAAACTGCAAGTTTGGCTCATTAAACTCCAATGAAATGTCTTCAAAACTGCACGTAAAAGAGCTTTTTCGCTCTCATGTCGCTTTTCTTTTTTTTTTTTTTTTTTTTTTTAACGGGGGA
>VUQI01002334.1:0-11064 GCA_015106735.1 Paratilapia polleni | reverse complement strand
TTGACATAAATAAATAAAGGTGAACAAAGGGAGGGAAAATACACTTACAACTTCAATCATAATATAATAGATGGAAAAAAGCTGAGAAAAATATAAAATATATTTTTAAAAATGTGGACTAAAATATTGCTTTGACAGTTAAATACTGTGTGTTCTGTGGGTCCGGTGTAACAGCGGTTTTAGAAGAAACAGTTCCTCACAAATAAAACAAACTTGCCTCGTAGTTGTTTAAATAACAGCACGTTTAAGAGTTGTTTTCATCATTATTTCCACCCATGACGAAAGGGCATCATTTCTTCTTCGGGTTCACATAATTGTTTCGTAGACAATGATTTTAAAATTTGAGGATCCGTTCACATTAAAGTGTCCAGCCTTCTGAGTCTCTTTGGCACTGCGGGGCGGCTGCGAGGAGTTCACATTTCATCCAGGGGCTTCAAACGCTTCACACAAACTTCAGTTTTTTAAAAAGTGCTCACAGGCCTCATTAAAGAGGAAACAGGAGAGGAGCGAGTGGCTTTAACTCACAGTTCGACACACCGGGCCGACAGGTGGAGCTTTTCCAGGTGGAGGTTTTTCTCCTGAGCAGCAGCTGCAGCAGGAGGTCCTGCTCAGTCAGAGACTTCCTGGTTCTCCAAGATGGGATCTGAAGAAAAAGAGACAGGAAGTGAGGCTCAGGTTTGTGCTTTGGTTTCTGCTGTTTTCTGATTTTTTTATTTGCTGCAGGGCTGCTTATGAGTACAAATACTTGGACTACTTCACTGAGAGACAGCACATTTCTGCTGCTCACTTCTGCTGTTTTCAGCTGAGTTTTTAAAGAGCAACTTGCAGGTCAAAATCTTTTCTAAAGTCTGACTCCATATTTATAAATTTTTTTTAAATGGACAGAGTTTTTAGGTGCAGCCAAGGGGCAGAGGGTGTCCGGTTCATCGGTCTCAGGATAACTTCTCTACTTTTTGCAGATGAGGTCCTTCCGGCTTCCTTGAAAGACAACCTCCAACTCACACCGAGGCGGTTTGGAGCTAAGTGTGAAGCAGCAGGGATGACAAGTAGCACCTTCAAATCTGAGGCCAGAAAAGGGTGGAGTGCCCACTCCGGGTTGGGGGGGAGTTCAAGTAACCTGGGGGAGCAGGAGACTGACACACAGATCAGTGCGGCATCAGCGATGATGTGGATGTTGTACTGGTCTGTTGTGGTGAAGAGAGAGCTGAGTGTGAAGGCTCTACGTTCCTACCCTTACCAACGACCAAAAGAATAAGTTTGAGGAGACATGCGGTGGAAATGAGCTTCCTCTTAAGGCTGTCTGGGCTCTCCCTTAACGATAGGGTTGGTCATTCAGGAGGGGCTCAGAGTAGAGCTGCTACTCCTCCACACTGAAAGGAGCCAATGGAGGTGGTTTAGCATGTGGATGCCTCCTAGTTGACGTGTTTCCGGCATGTCCTACTATGAGGGGGCTCTGGGGCAGACCCGGGGCAGACCCAGGACACACAAGGGATTATGTCTCTCAGGTGGCTTGGGAACACCTCAGTGTCACACCACAAGAGCTGTAAGAGTTTGCCTAAGGAGACTGCCCCGTTATCCAGACCTGAATATGCAGCAGAAGCTAATGCATCATTTTATTTGTTTTGTGAGACACAAAGGCTAAAATTCAGATGAAACCGTGTGAAATTCAAGCAGCTTTTTTGCAAGTTTCATCTTGGTGAATTATTGTGTGTTTGCAGGCTTCACAAACTTGAGCCTTATGGGATGTCGAGTCCACAGTTTTCCTGACAGGAAGAAGAACAGGGCTTGTTGTCGTGCATGTTTTGCGCAGGTGAAATAACTTCACTGCTGCATCTGTCGAGAAAAATGTGTGCAGCGCTTATTTTAAGACAGGAGGATTACGCTCCTGGAGAGATGCTCGATTTAGAGTAAAAACTAAATAAAAGCCACCTTCTTGTTTCGTTTTCTACATCAGCTGTGTGTGTGTGTGTTACCCGTCAGTGTGCTGCTGATGTTGGGAGGAGACACAATCAACACGGCGCCGCCAGACGTTATCCCAGAATGCACCACTGGAGCCTCGACTGATGGGGAACTCAGGCCCTGACACACACACAAACACACACTGTTGGAAAATGTAAATGAACTGCAGTCATCGTTTTGCTGCTCATGCTCGCTCTCCGTATGATGACAACACAGCTGACTTGGACATGATGAAGCTCAATGTCAAATATATCCCGTGTAGCTAAGTTACAGCTAGCTGGCCCCCCAGGTAATTTTTTTAATTTACGTAAAATCCGTTCAGATATCGGCAGTAAAAAAGGGTTTAATACATAAAAATGGTGTTTCTATTGTATTGTCCACCCCTTTATACAAACAAAAACAGAAACAGCAGGGTTTTTACTTTGTCAGTGTCAGTGAAGCCATCCGTCATCGGCTCCTGAGTTTCCGTGACGACGCTCTCTGATCCCTCCAGCAGAGTCGTGGCATCGAGGCGGTCGTCCTGGCTCCGGGTCTCCGTCTCCACAACCAGCTGCGACTGACTGAGGGGGTCTGAGGAGGAGGCAGGGTCGGAGGTGACCGTCTGGATGATGACTCCGTCGCTGGAGCAGAGGCTGTCGGTCTGAAGAGGGAAAACACAAAGAAACGTGAAAACACGTGCACGCACACACATATTTACTCTCAGAGAGGCAGAAAACTGACCGACAGGCTGTGGAGGATGATGTGCTCATGAGACGAGGGTGAGGAGCTTGTCGTCAGGGTAACTGTGCTGTTATTGGCTAAGCTGAGCGGAAGGCCCTGATTGGATGTCGTCTGGAGGTAGTAGGTCCCCGGAGTTGCAGTGGGCTGCAGGTGGAAGGACTGAAAAAAATAAAAAATAAAAAATAAAGGTTTTATACATAATCTGAAAGACAGTCGTTCAGTTCATCCTCTGTCTGAAACTCCTCCCCCTTTAAGCCAGCTTTCTTCTGATTGGCTGCCCTTCGTAAATAGGTTTGAACATTTAGTGGGGACAGAGCTGTGGGCCTGAGATCACCATATGAGGATATCCCCTCTGTATCAATACCAGCCTTCTGAATTGGATCAGTTTAGCTACAGCATGTGTTCTTGAGTTATTTTTGTTATCTACACACTCTGCCACACACCCATGCACGCTTTACACTACTGACTTGCTGACTTCTCTTTAAATATGTTTTGTAAACAAACTATCCTTTTCTGGTTACCACCTCATCCGGTGTCCCTCTTTTGTTACAGTCTGAGTCGGGCTGTGACAAAGTCTATGGTTACAATACAGAATATAATTGTTCTTCTCCATTTATGCTGTTTTAATTTAAATAAATACCATAAAGCCTGTGTTGTTTAACAACTGAGGTTTAACTGTTAGCGTGTAGCTGTGAAAGGGTCCTTGTGTGGTGCTTACCGGCAGGATCTCAAAGGTCTGCAGGGCCCCTGTGTTCAGTGTGATGGTTTCACTGTCGCTTGCTGCTGCCGCTGAATCTGAAGCTAACGCAGAAACACAAAGAGATCGACTGTCAGGAGTCACACAATAAACAAAGAGCATAAAGAGCATCTGCAGCTGGAATCAGTGCAGGTTTAACAGAGGAGGAGCTGTTATCCAAGAGTTTATTATGAGCCCAGCCATATCTGAATGTTTTTCTAAGCACAAATAAACTGTTAAAATGATGGCTTGGTGTGTCTGAGTCCGTTTTTAATTATTATTCTTTTATTGTGGTTTTGTATCTTTGGTCATTTTATTGTTTTTCTATCTCTCTGAATTGCAGTGTGTATAAACGTGAAGAAAAGAAAGAAGAAGTAGCAGCACAAGCAGAGAAGAAGGAGAAATAGAAGAAGGAAAAGAAGAATAAGGAGAAGCAAAAGAAGAGGCAGAAGAAGGAAAAGAATGAGAAGAAGAAGCAGGAAGAACAGCAGCAGAAGAGGATGAAGAAGGTAAGAAGGAGAAGCAGAAGAAGAGGCAGAACAACAAGGAGAAGGAAAAGCAGAGGAAGCAGAAGGAGGAGGAGAAGCATAACAAATAACAAATAAGAGGAAGAAGGAGAAGCAAAAGAAGAAAGAGATGAAGAAAGCAGAAGCAGACTTAGTCGTTTACAGGTGATGCAGGAATCTGTGGGTGAAGTTCTACAAAAACACACCTGAATCGTTTGGATAAAGATCGTCTTTTTTTTAATGTGGTTGGTTTAGTGCAGATGTGCTAGTCTCACCCAGGTGTGTGATCTGCAGCGGGATCTGTACGGGAATCTGCAGCGCAGCCACTGAGCTGGGGGCGGGACTGCTGCTGTTGCTGCTCTCGTCCAATCGGGTGAGTCGGATCTGAAGCGAGGAGGAGGAGGGACTGCCTGGTCCGGATGCTGACTGTGAGGAGGCCATCAGCTCCTGGAGGCCCTTGAGAAGGACTGGAGACACAAACATGCGCACACGTTTAAGTGTCAACAGCTTTCTGTAGTTTTTATTCATAGAAGAAGAAGAAGAAGAAGAAGAATCAGAAAACGCAGAATAACTGCAATGAAAACTTGGATGAAGAAGGACGAGAATCAGACATAGCAGAAGAATCACAACAAGTAGTAGAAGAAGAACAAGAAGAAGAGGAGAAGCAGTTAAAACAAGAGAAGCAGAAAAAGAAGAAGAAAAAGGAAAAACCTGATAACATCAGAAGAAAGATCGCGTTCAGAAGAAGAAGACTCAGAAGGAGAACAAGAAGAAAAATCAGAAGAGTCAGCGGACGAAAAATAATCAGAAGAAGGAGTAGGAGAGAGAAAGAGTATCAGAAGTAGAAAAATCAGAAGGCAAAAGAGAAGAAGAATCAGAAGAAGAAAGAGGAGAAGAAGCAGAGGAATAACAAGGAGAACAAGAAGAATCAGAGGAATGATGAAGAATATGATGATGATGATGATGAATCAGAAGAAGAAGAACAGGAAAAAGTGGAAGGAGGAGGAGAAAAAAAAGGAGGAGATGATGAAGTAGGAAGAACCCTGGCTTAGACAAACATGAAGAAATAAATGTTGTTAATGTGTGTGTGTGTGTGTGTGTGTACCGCTGAAGGGGATCTCCTTGTGATTGGCCACTTGTCTCTTGATGCTCCACCACTTGGATCGGAGCCACTGAGGCGATCGGACGCTGCTCCACCCGCCTGCGAGATCCTCCCACTTGATTTCATTCTCGTCCTCCACTTCCAGCTCTGATATCCTGAAACACATCGTTTAGCTTTTTTTAGCTTTACAATGCTGACACACACACACACACACACACACACACACACCACGCGCCGCTCTACCTTCGTATGAGGTTCAGGTCGTCCTCCTTCGTCCACTCTGTTCCTCCACTGTGTTTCCAGTTCAGGTAGTTCAGCCATTTTGACCGACACTGTTTCTCTGAGCGCGTGCGAACCCGATCGGCTACCGTCGCCCAGGACACGCCTCCTGTGACCGCCGACCCCGGCGACACCCCCGCCATCTCGTACACGACCTCGGCGAGGCGTCGCTCCTCCTCCTCGCTCCATTTACCTGTTTTTTGTTTTTGTTTTTAAAGAGTGAATTTCAAAATAAAAGCACTCTTTTAAACACACATAAAACCACTAACAGCTGCTGCTCAGTACCTGTGTTGCAGGTGTCCTTCATCAGTCGGCAGCGGTCTTTCACAGAGGAGGCACTGCGACCCAGAGCGGCTCCAATGGTCGCCCAGTCGTTCCCGTGTTTCTCCCTCAACCTGATCAGATATAAACACGTGTTAATGTATGTTATTATATATTTATAATAAATAAATAATAATAAACTATTATAATAGTTTCATAACATTTTGTGCATTATATACATATAATGTTATGAAACTATTTTCAGTTATTAAATCCTTTTAATCGCCAATTTCTGATTATAACGTAATCAGAAGAGCTCCTTTAAAACAAGTGAAGAAGAGGTTTTACTCACGACTTCAGCTTCTCTATCTCATCAGGAGTGTACCTTAAGAAAATAAAACACAAATTACTCCTTAAACAGAGAAAGTAATAAACTCACAGCGTGGGGTTTTTTTTCCCCACCATCTTTTCTTCGTGAACTCACTTGCCGACGTGGTTGCGGTTGTCGTACATCCGTAGGACTCGCCTGTAGACAGCGAACAGCGGCCTGTTCAATCCCAGCGCCACAGAGCGGTAGAAGTCCTTCCTCTCTTCTTTGGACATCTCGAAGATGATCTCTGCCGGGTCTTCGATGCCGCGGCCCTGAGAACAAGATGGAGAGCTGAATTTAACTTCTTCAGATGCCATAAAGACAGAAACGGTGACAGAAGCGACGTACCTTTACATACTGATCGATGTTCCTCATAAGAATGTCGATCTCCTCTTTGGACCACATGCCCTGTTTCCACTTGTGACCTGAAAGGGGAGAAACATGAAAAGAAGCAGGTGCCTTAAACGTGTATTCTTCCTGATGAACAGCAGGGGGCGACTCCTCTGGAATCCACCTGTATAGAAATCTATGGAAAAATGACCCCGATGCTCACTTGATTTATGACCTCAGTCTTTCCTGAGGAGTTTATGGTCTAAGTCGCTAGTTTGAAGTCTTAGTGAATACAACATGACGTTTATTTAATTATGGTCTCATTTAGATTCAAATAGGAGGATCAGCTATACTGTGGGATGCTGAATTTGTTAAGACTTTATATTTTATTAGGTTTGGATTTAACTGCTACTTTTAAATTTTTTTATGTTTACTGTTGCTTCCTTTTGGACTTTCTCAAAGCAGTCAGCAAAATGAAACCCCTCTGTGTGGGAGGCGCTTAATACAGCCTTGTTTTTAATTCTTGTTTTTAATTCTTGTTTCAGCTAGTTAACAGATTACCTCTGCCTGGTTAACTTCTACTGCTCACCTCTGTTGAACACGAGAATCCTCGGCTCTCTCCTTGGTGGCAGTGGCAGCAAACAGGACCTTACTTTGATCGTTTTTTAATTTACAGGACAGTAAACCAGTTCATGCTTGGCGAGCATACCTTGTGACTGACAAACCAGATCCATCCCTCACTCAGCTTGAGGCATCAAAAGTGACTGAGACAATCAACTCATCAGGTAAGTCTTTACTAAGGTCATAAATTAAGTACGAAGCAGGGCCATTTTCCCATAGACTTCTATACAACCTGACTTCACAGGAGGGGAAATCGAGCTGTTTTAAAGCCAAGTATTGATCTGGTTTTGTGTTTTTCTCTATGCTACAGTTTGTATAAAGTAAAAAAAAGCAAAGTGAGTTGCCCTTTCTGTCTGCAGTGGAAGTTTTGCCTTTGTTTGTACCTTTATTAGCCAGCGTGTCTTTGTCTTCTTTAGTTGTGAACCAGGCCTGACTGACGGGTGACACCTCCGTCTTCTGATTGGCTGAGAGGGAGTCTTCATCTTCATGCAGGATCTACAAACACAAAGGAAGCATTCAAACCACAACCACAAACTGATCTAAATCAGCACCTCTTAAATGACATACTATTCTCTTAGACATGTAATCAATTTTAAGTAAATAAAAGCTGGTTCCCTGGTTCCTTTTTGTTTTCTTCCACTTTGCCTTAATTTAAGTAGCAGTAGAAACCAGTCGCTTTTTACTGTTGGCTCATGAAACTACACTGTAAATTATGTTGTATTATAAATAATATGTAATTATTTAGAGCAGTTTAAGAGAAAGCAAACCAATGCAAACACCCTGTAAAACGAGAATGAACGAGAGAAGAAAAAAGGAGCCTGACCCGTACCTGAATCTGAGCGACGCTGTCCTCAGAGAGCTCACCGTCCGCCGTGGCCGTCATCGTCACCTCAAAGCTCTCTGCCTGTGTCTCCGACACTGAAAAACGAGACGGAAAATCTTTTACCCATGAATGATATTAGCCTGTGGTATCTGAAGGTTTATTTAAAATGCAAAACAGGTTAATTTATGGTCTTTAATTTAGACAGTTTCAAAGAAGAGCAAATCACACCTATTAGAGCAGCCAACATTCATTTATATTGTAATAAAAATGGGAACATTTCCGACCAGGTTTTGGTGTCAGTTTACATGATATCAGGAGCCTCATTTATTCCCCAAATTAGGTTTAGCAGCTCCTGCTTGCTGTGTAACACTAGTCCAGACCCACTAGTCTGTTGTATATCATCTATTAATATATAATAAAACTATTTCACAATCAGGGTTGGGAATATGATCATCATCAGTGGGGTACTTTCTGGCTCAAAACAGGCCTTTAGGGGGTAACTACACAGGTTAGCATGACTGGTCCCATAGACTGTATATACAGGAAGCATAAAGTAAAGGTGAAGGATCTGAGTTACCTTACTTGCACTGCCTGCTGTTTTTGGCCGTTTGGTATACAAAACTGTATTTTCAGTTTGAGTAAACTAAACCACACTTTCTCCTTTACTAGAAAACCAAAACCTACTGGGTGTGAGTGATTTTTTTTTGGGAGGAAAAACCCTCATCACAGTCTCACAAGTCCAGCTGTTCACAGTATAATTTTGATGATTAATCATGTAAAACGTGAACAGCTGAAGGTCTAAAACACGAGACTCAGGTGTAGCTCACTGTATGCATGAACCGGGAACGGCTCGGAGCTCGTCTGACTCGGTAAAGTGACGACAGAGAACTGAGCCGTGTCCGAGTTTTCCTGCTCGTCTGTGGAGAGTCGTAGCTTCTTCTGGAGGGGCTCCGAGTCCTCGTCTACAAACACACAACACCCCACAATGTTTACCAATCACTAAAATATCATCCAAAATCAAGTTCATTCACCACAATACCATCAGCTGACTGCAGCTTTTTCCCTAAAAACAAAAAATAGCCCAAGTTATTATAGTTTTAGTAGCTTTTATCTTTATTCAGTAGCCTAGGTTAGTTTCAGTTTTATATTAACTGAGGTTTTTGTCAGAAATTCAGATATTATAACCCAAACACTTTGTGAAGGCAGGTGGCTCAGAGTCATGTAGATGTCCCATTTTCACTAAACATGTTTTCAAAGCCTCTATAAGCTGGTTCTGTTGACAAAACTGACCAAATCTAAAACATTTATCGTATATTTTCTAAGCACAAAATTTATTAATTTGTTTCTCTTTATTTTTTATTTTTATTTCAGTAAACTAAAATGTTTTCCATTTTTAGTTTAGTTTTAGTTAACTGTAAATAACCCTGCAGCATGCTCCCAGTTTGAAAATGACGGCTCTGAACTAAACCTGAACCCTAAAACGAAATCTCACCATCAGCCAAGATCTAAAACTCTAAATTCCACATATAAAGCGATTCGCTTGTCGTGCATCGCTTTGTAGCCGACTAGCAGACATCACTGACTTTTGATTGACTTTTTATGGTCTTGACGCTGCTAGTCAGTTCCTGTGTGGAAACCCCTTTCAACTACCAATTTTTTTCTTTAACTAACTGGTAATTATACCATGTGGCGGCCCAGTATTCTTTACTACATTAGTTAGACCTGTGTGCACCGATTCAAACGCTTTTCAGTTTTTGCAAAATAAAAAAATATCTAATAATTAAATTTTTCTCTCTCATTTTATGATTGAAGGCATCATAACTCTGATATACTTCACAAAGTTCTCCCTGCAGCTAACCCTGGTCGTTCTGTTTCCACAGAGGTGCAGGTCTTTATACTGCAGAGAAATATGAGGCCAAGGGAGCACAAGTGATATTTCATATAAACATACAATGTATACACTAGCATGTTCTAGTTCTAGGAAACAATAAACTGAGTTCTTCAATTTTAACAGCTGAATAAATAAGTGTTTCAGGGTCGTCAAAATCTTCCTACAGGATCTTAAATGTAAAATCCCTCAATCTGCTTTAATCGTGTACTGATTAGTTATTAATATGTAGTCATTAATGATGGATTTTGCTTTGTTATGGTGATTCAGAAACAAGTTTTTAGGTGCGTTGACCCACCGTTGGGAGGACAGTGCAGTAAGATGCTTCCATCGCTGTCCTGAGTGAGCGTGACAGACTTGACGGTTTCTAAAGTGGCGGCATCCTCGTCCTCTGCTGCTGAACTCATGCTGCACCTGCTGGGAGACAAAGAAAAGCTCAGTTATTTATTTCACAGACACAGGTGTGTGCAGGTATTATTTTTACTGTGAGATAACACCGGGAAGGGATGCACGTTTGATGAGGGCAGTAAAATGAGTCAGAAGATTATTTCAGTCTGCAGTAATTTGGTTTTAGGTGGTAGGCCCGGTTCTGAGAAGGCATCAGTGACAACAGATGTAACACTGAGCGGTGGAGGTGGGTTGCAAAGCGGCTTGCAGATGCAGACTGGAGAGATAAAGCAGCTTAAACAGGGCGCCCTATGTGAGATTTGCCAGTTAGATGTGTAGAAGGGTATCAACTGAGTCACCACTGGATGTGGGCTGGTATTAAGATCAGCTGGGCTGCAGTCAAATAATCCAGAAAATTAACTCCTTTATCTTTTCCCGATCACTTTTCCTTTGACTTTAATGGAAAACATGATGAGGTGAAGGAAAGGTGTGAAGGAGAATTCATACGGATGTAGGAAAAGAGAATTGCGGTGCTAAGAGGACGGTGTGATGGTGGGTGTTGTTGACGTGGGTCTACTGTGGTGAAACTACAAAAAGCTGATTTTAGATATTTAACCCAATGTGGTGTTGTTTCATGCAGCTCAAAAAACATCACTTCATTACCAAGGATGTAACTTTTAATAAACAGGAATAAATATCCTGTAAAGAATATCCTTGATTAAGGCTTTCAGTGACTGGTGTCGAATTAATCCTAAAGCTGAAAATCCAGCAATGGACAACTAATGCAAACTTGCATTTTCATCATTTTAGTGTGACTAATAATCTTTAAGAGCTTTTTTAACTAGATCTACATTCATTTACAATCTACATTCTTCACAATAAGCTGCAACCTAAAAAGAAGCAGATCTACAGTGGTGTGAAAAAGTGTTTGTCTCCTTCCTGATTTCTTCGTTTTTTACATATTTGTCACACTTAAATGTTTCAGATCATCAAACAAATTTTAATATTAGTCAAAGACAACCTGATTAAATACAAAATGCAGTTTTTAAATGATTTCATTTATTAAGTGAAAAAAGCTATCC
>VUQI01002331.1:78693-99569 GCA_015106735.1 Paratilapia polleni | reverse complement strand
CCTTACAAATGCGGCACCATTTAAAGGGAAATAAACAGGCTTTCCAAAGGTATGAGATTTATTGACAAGAAACATTGTTACAACAAAGAAATGATCAACCAAACACAAATTTCCTTACTTTTTGTGCTAAATTTATATAATATATTTGCAGATTGACCTTGTGTGAGGTGCAGCGGGACTGTGACCTCTGACCTCCCTGTGGAGCACGTCACGTGATAACCAAATTTCCCCAACATGATCAATAAGAACTATCACATTATGGTTTTATTGGACATGACACAATGCTTTGTTGATGTAACCTCTGCCCCTTCTTCACGTCACCTGACTCCCAGTCTCCAATCCACCTTTACACCTCAAACCAACAAAGTGCTGCCAGCAAATTTGCTCCTGACATCAGGGTGAGGCGTGGTGCAGCTTTGAGATAAAACCATTATCACAGAGGATTGATTGAGATAAGAATTTGTGTTGACTCACTGTGGACTCCAGCCGGGAGAGTCATGTGATTCCAGCTCTGTGGATGAGTCCAGAGAGAGAAGTAAACAAAGCAGAGAAGAAGGAGGGAGGACACATAAGGATCAAACACACCCGCGTACATACATGCACACACACCTGTCCTATTTTTCCCCCAGCTGTGAGTACAGTCTGTTTTTCCCAGAGACACTTGACAGATAGACGTTCAACGGCTCCTCCTCTCCTCCCCCATCATCCTCACACACTCTCAAAGCCAGACACATACACAAGTCTCTCTGTGGTTTAGAGACGTCACGTCTGGCTGAGTTTGAAGTGTATCTAAGGGGCTATGATTATTATTTCTCACTACAACACACTCACACTCTCCTCTGGAGAGCCTCACTGAGGCTGGGGACTCATCTGGTATGACGGCGACGGTAGATGGCTCTGCTCGGTGGTGCCTTGGGTCAGTTTGATCCAGACCTGCTTATGCTCCATTGATTGTCCTACGTGCTACCCACACACACTCATACACATTCACATACTTACCAAACATGCACGTGCACGTGCACACACACACACACACACACACACACACACATAAATGCTGTTCACTTAAATGACTCATAACAAAAACAACCCTGTCTTTGACTGATTGGACTGTGACCAAAAAAATACACACAGTTGTGCTATAATGTACCATAGACTGTATATAAAAGATGGACATAGCCAGTGTGAAAACAAAATTATGTCCTCTATAGGTATTTATAAGTCTCCCACAGTAAACTGAAATAAAATATCTCAAAGCCACTTAATCATTAGTGTGATTTATAATATGAATCTTCTTGTGTGGATGCAGTGCCTGAGGATAAATGCCTGTTGGTTTTGGGGGGTCATTGTTCCCACTTCTCTGTTTGCCTTCACATGTATGACCACTGCCTATTTTTGGATTGTTGGACTTTTATTCTGCCTCCTGATGTCATGCATTTGGGTCCTTATCCTCTGGTTTTTGTTACACCTTTGGTAAATGGACTGGTGCTCATATAGTGCTTTTCTACTCTATTTGAGCACTCAAAACACTTTATACTACATGTCTTATTCACCCAATCAAGCACTTTTTCTATACCGAAGTGCTTTTCTAGCAGTCACCCGCATTTACACATCAGGGGCAACTCAGGGTAGACTGGAGTAGCCAGGAATTGAACCACCAACCTTCCGATTAATAGACGACCTCCTCTACCTCCTGAGCCACACCCTGATAACTGTTTATTATATATTACAGTGTCTATGGTTTCATCCCAAATATCTACTTTTTGCCTTTAAAATAAAGTCACTGCTAGAGTATAGTACAATTTATCATATAAAGTTGCCCATCCATTCAAAGGTGTGTCTCGTATTTACTTTCAATGTTTGTGCTCCTATGCTACATTGAAAGAAATACCACTGAATCACCTGCATTTTGGAATGATTTTTATCTGCTTGACAAATGATTTACTTCCCGGTTCCCTGCATGAAGGATCACAAGACACTTTTGGCGATGTACTTTTTACACAGCGCAGTAATTTTCTTTCCTCCATGGCACCTAAATACATCACATGAGATGTCAGAAACTCCCATATTTCCTAAAGATGTTTAGAGAGTACTAATTCTGTAAGGCAAACAATAAAAAGGAATGAAGCGGATTCTCTGTATGCATCAATTGCACTCTTACCTGTTAACCTGTTTGCTGGTGCAGAGCCTTTTCTTCCTTGGTGACTTTTGAGAACTAGCCCACATTTTGTCAGATTTGAGAACTAAATGTTATGCTGTAGGTTAATTTTCACTGGAAGAAAATCATAGAAGACACAATCTGTTGGCTGGATCTGCCAATCATTGATGAATTTCTTGCTGTAACCCCAACAGCAGCGAATGAAGTCAGCGATTCAAACTTTGGGGCCGAGCAATTGTGTGGTGGTGGTGGTGCTGGTGCCAGTCTCTTTTGGAGGAAATGCATGAAACAGGTTCTGGATTGAGCACAAGCACAGTGGCAGTGGAAAAGCGGTATTTACAACTCAGGTGCTGGTTTTGGGTCCATTCAACAAGAACACAACTCCTGAAAAACAACTGATTTACTGGAGCAAATGCACACTGTTACACTTTAAACAAGCATTTATTTTATTCCAGGAGAAAAATTGGTAAATTGAAATATGACTCACTTTGCAAACCTTCATTAAATGATTGACTTAAATGTCCATCTATTGCATGAAGGAACTGCACTAGTTGAAGAACATAGCGCACTGATTTTATAATAGGAAGTAACTGAAAGTGTGTAAGTTCAATTATGTGAGAGTTGTTATCTGTGATATGTTCTTTTTCTTTGCAAACAGTTTTGTTTTATTTGTCCAAAAAGAGGTGAAGGTAAAAGACTTTTACCCAGCTACATTTCCTCGGTCACAAGATGAGAAATAGTTTAGTCACATCCTCCCTTAAATAGTTGATAAATGGGACAAACAGCATAACAGTGTTCAGTGTGTGAGTGTGCATGTGACTGTCTGTGTACTCAGTGGATCAGTGGTGGGAAACGGTGACACACTTTGTCCGTTAAGCTTTGTTAACAGAACAAACATTGTGTGTTTCTCTCTGTGTGCCTGTGTGTGTGTGTGTGTGTGTGTGGTGGGTATGTGCAGTTATTACTAAAGTGTCATTTGCAGAAATTACACAACACCTGCTGATGGTAACATACATGCCATGAGTGAACCTCTCTGGGGGATGTAGAAATATATTTTTACACGCTTTCTGTTACTGTTTCCTGTCTCCTAAGAGGCAACACGACACAGTAACATCGCTACTGAAAAACAATGTAAGGATTTCATTCTGTTTTATAATACATTCATGTGAAAAAGAAAGTTTTCACAGGACTCTATGCAGGTCTTTGAAAAACTAAGTACACCCCATGATTCAGTTGCTTGTAGAACCACCTTTAGCAGCAATAACATGAAGTAACTTGAAGTAATTGTTTTCTATATCACTTTATCAGTCTCTCACATCGTTTTGGAAGAATTTTGGCCCACTCTTCATTACAGTGTTGCTTCAGTTCATTGAGGTTTGCGGGTACTTGTTTCTGCACAGCTCTCTTAAGATCTGGTCAACTTTGGTCTGGTCTGTCTAAAGGACATTGTTCCAGAAGTCTTGTGCTTTGTTCTGATGCAGCTTTGCAAACCTAAGCCATGCTGCCATGATCTTTTTAGAGAGAAGAGGATTTCACCTGGAAACCCATTGAAAATTTCTTTTCACATAACTGTATATGAACCATTTCATCTGCTGACTATGAATATTTTTAGGTTTGTGCACATGCATAGTAAAACTTAATCAACCTTGTACAGTGGGTGGCTATCCACTAGTTCAAAACCAAAAGTCTGCTTTTTTTGTTTGTTAGATTACTCAAAGTGGACCTTTTATGCGTTTCCTTATTTTTTGTCACAAAACTGTTACAAGCAATCCATGTGAGCCAAAAACTCAGGCTTCAGACTTATCTAAAAAGCTTTGTTCCCAACATTTGTTTTTGGCTCTGTATTATGTCAACAAGAGCAGATCATCACAGCTCTGGCTGTGAGCAAAGAAGCCCCACCTACCTTCTGTTTGCGAGGGGCAGCCAATCAGAAGAAAGTTGTCTTAAAGGGAGAGGAGGTAAAACGACTTGTTTAAGGGTGAGGATGAACTCAGGGGCTGCACTATGGCCCTCTATAAAGTAAGTCAGGATTATTTTGAACTGTGAATCCTGCAAAGCTACTCTAGTAGCAGTAGTAGTAGTAGTAGTACTCTAGTAGTTGCTTACCTTTATTTTTTTATTTTTTTATCTCAGAAAGAAACACGGGTTGTTGGTTTTTTTTTACACAGGGGCTAGTGTATAATTGTATATTAAACTGAAGCTAGGAGAAGGGATGTAGAGCCATCTATTTCACCTTTAGTTATAAATTACTGGAAAAGTTAAGTGGATCCTTTTTTACAGTTATTACATAGAGTGATCACATGTATTGCACAGGTTGTCAGTTTGATGTAGGTTTTATGTGTATCTTAGTGGTTATGTTATGCACTGAATTTTACTATGTGTGTGAATGGGCACTGATGTATTTTTTGTCACTGAAGTATTGTTAAACTATAAATGGTAAAGCAAATGGTAAACTCATATCTGTCAAAAATCAAGACCACCGTGCCAAATCTACCCCTTCACAAATTTTAATCCACCCCTGATATCACTTTAAGCTTTAACAAATTTAGCTGTGGTCTGCACGCCTCGTGCACATGCCAGACTGAACAGGCAGGGACACCTTCACTGCACCTGCAAGGTAAAAAGCTAGCTACCACAGAATGCAGCAAAAAGGAGAGTTGATGCTGAAGGCAGACAATTTCAACTGAAGTGTGAGACTGAGTATCCTACCTATTTACTAACTATAAAGAGCAACCTGTGTATCCAATTGCTATGAGAACGTCTCTGTTGTCAAAGAATGCAGTTTACCTCATCATTTTGATGTTTGAATCCACACGCCAGCACTAAGAAGGGGATATTGACATGGACAGAGGCTTCAAAAATTTGCTAAATGAAAAGAGTACACATTTCAGAACAGTGCAGTATTTAAAATATCTTGCAGATGTTTGCTTGAATAACAGCTACGCTTTTCTGCCTCTCTAATCTTGGTCAACCCATTTCCATCAATGTTCTGCAAATAGGCTTGTTTCCCCAAATAGTCAGCCATTCCTTTAAGCACCCACAGTGCCAATAAACTGCATTTCTGCTTACTGTTTGGAAGGTTTTATGAGAATGAGCCAAATGGTGAAGTGTTGTTTTTTTAATCAGCTAGTCTGCTGACGGCTGACGGTCTTTTCTTGACGTCTATTCTTGGCTGAACAGTGATTACAAAACAAAGGTTGTCAACATCGAAGCACGCAGTCATTGTAATATGTAATAACCTGGATGTCGTTCTTGGACTTCCGTGCTGTATTTTAGCAGACTTTAACAGTAACTGATTTATATTATCCTTTTAACTATTAGAACAAAATAAAACAAGACATTCTCGCTCTGGAGAAGAATAAGAAACTCAAGAAAAGATAACTCACTGTATGAGAGACTCAAACTTTTGACTTCTCACAATGAAGTTCATTTTTCATCCCACTGAACCAACTGATCGACTAAGTGGACTACACAATAGGTTTAAAGGCTGTGAGAGTCCAGACAAGAAAGTTCAGCATGAAACATATAACACAGAATTTACATGCAGATAAACGTAAATGGCTTTATGTTTAAAAAACAGGAGTCTGGTATTACTACTCTGTGTGTGTGGAGGTGACATTGTGTTGCGGTCTGATCACAACCATTTAATAACCAAATTAGCTGACTTTCAAGTGTCATATTAAGAAAAAAAAGCAGTGTTGGTGTTTGAACATATGAACTGGGCAATCAACTTTGACGCTTCCACTTTGCAATAATACCACTTACAGTTGATCGTGGAATAGCTAGGAGGGAAGAAACTTCATGAACTGACTTGTTGCAGCTGTGGCATCTTATTACTGTATCATGCTTGAATTCACCGAGCTCTTTAGAACAACCCATTCTTTCACAAATGTTTGTAAAGGTAGACTGCATGGCTAGGTGTTTGATTTATACACCTGTGGCAATGAGACTGAAAACACCTGAATTCAAAGATTAAGAGATGTGGCCCAAAATATTTGACTATATAGTGCAGCTGCACAACCTGATGAATGACCTCTCTTTAGTGCCAAAGAGACATGAGGGGTACTTCCGAAAGTGTGACCTGCATAGGCCCGCTCTAAAGTCAGTGTTCTCCTCAGTCATGCTGGTTACGCAGAAGCACTAAACTTCTGTTAACTGAATAATTAACTTGAGCTTGAGCTGCACTAACTAATTGGCAATGTGGGTGTTTAAGTTTTTCATTACCAAACTAATTTAATTTAACATGTAGTTGTAGAAAGGTATCAGTAGAGTTCAGCTGAGGGGGCACAGTGACCTTTTTGGACAAGCCTGGACCCCCCAAGGCCTGCCCATAGCACCCACGGATTGGATAACGTCAGTGTTTCAGCCATTTGCTGGTTACATTTTGGGGATTTGGTGTAGCTAGAGGACATCCAATCGTAAGTGACAGGTTAAAGACTTCCTGTTCCATTTGCTGGTCATCGAGTATGAATCCAGATGAATTTCATAAAGCGAATAAAATACTAAATCATAGTTGGTTGCTAGCCAATAGTTTTGAAAATGTATTGCGGCAAACTTTTGCTCTTCACAGTGACTGTTTACCTGCCTTCCTGCTCAGTAGACTCAGACTATGGACTACACATGGAAAGAAAAATTTTTCTGCACATGGATATATAGTCTCTGTTTATAGAGATTACTGTAGATTAGACATATACTGCATACGTGGAGTGGATGTGGAACTCGATGGCATGATTTGAGAGGTCAGTAAACTCTTCCTGAGTGAGTTACTTCTCATGTGCCTTCATTTTGCTCAACTTGCTCATTTGTAATTAACCTTTGGTGGAAATTACATCAATTAAAACAAAATATTTAATTGCCTGGTACCTGACACAGGCCATGGCCTTCAGCAGTCGCTGTTACTAAATTATGCAGCAACCCAGCAGACAGCTGTTAAGGATATAAAGGATCCTCATGGGCTCTGTGTGCATGTGTGTGTGTGTGTGTGTGTGTGTCTGGAGGAGCAGACACCCTGTAGCAGTGACACTGATGTATTGCCAGGCCTTGAGCGTGACCGTAAGAAGAGACTCGTGCCTGTGCGTGCGTGTCTGTGTCAGAGGTTTTGGAGGTGCAGCGGCAGAAAAGCAGAAAACAATAAAGAAAAGTGAAGAAGAAGAGTGGAATGTATTTAGATTGGCAGTTAACATATGGCAGTAAATCTTATCTGCAACCAATAACCTCCAGTGAATGTGAACAGATGTGTGTGTCGACATGCACGCAGGTTATCAGTTATCCAGAGTTTACTGCCCGCGTTAAAGCACTTCCTTTCAGAAAAAAATGTTTTGATCCACTGCCACACATGGTTAAGCATTCACCACCTGACTCTGCTTCGTTTCACACAGCAGCCTGAGGAAAGAAGACAGAGGGAGGCGGCGCTCGAGAAAGTCCAAGTTGTGAAAAAAGAAGTGTTAAACTAGTCAGGCATGTCTGCCCTCACCTCCCCACTCACTCTTACCTGCCCCCAGAGCTCCCGTGGATGCTTGTTTTCAATTCCAGCTTTTTTCTTTTAGTTCAACCTGTGCAGATATTTGCTTTCTTTCCTCTTCCCCACTGTGTCTGTCTCTCTCTGTCTTTTTTTACACTAATTCTCTGGCTTAACCCCTCTCTCTCCCTCAGTATATCCACACTCCTGCAGCAATGGGAAATCCTTCAAAATCCATGATTCACGCTTCACTGCTCCTCTGCTTCTCGTCTCCTACTATTTCTCCCTCTGCAGGCCTCTCTGTGCATTTGTGTGTGTGTGTGTGTGTGTGTGTGTGTGTGTGTGTGTGTGTGTGTGTGTGTGAGAGAGAGAGAGAGAGAGAGGGAGAGAGAGAGAGAGGGGGGGGGCAGGCTGCACCATCTGCGCTTTAATGAGTTACCCCAAGTGCCAAAAGTAATTTTCAGATTCGGGTTATTCTTTTCTGATCTTGCCTTTTCTGACCCCCAGGAAACACCCGCCTGGTTTATAAGCAAATTTCATCTACCTAAAAAAGTGCGAAAGCAAAAGAAGCTGTAGTGCTTCAAAAAACCTATCTCTGCATGCATGACTCATGCGCAAAAGTTGCTACTTTAGGCGTCAAAAGCCTTCCCCAGTGTTTCCCGATGGAGGCGATTCAAATAGGGAAACGTCCCAGCTGAGGTTCATTCTGCAGGTTAATTCAGTGCAACACTTTAGGGATGCTGGGAGGAATCCCAGAAGTAACCGAAGGTACTTGAGCTGAAAGAACGGAAAGAAAAATAATTTTCCGTAATTAAAGTGGCAGTCGCACAGGAGGTTCTGCAGTTAAAAAAAGAATACAAACCACTTCGCAGCGCAGAAAGTTTTCTTTCTATTTTTTTCCTCTCGTCGCTTTTTGGTGATGTGCCATCGTGGCCGAGTTGGGTCATTATGGGAGAATAGACAGTGTTTGATATGTTATGACATGAACACTCAATTAGATCACCGAGTTCAAATACTCCAGTCAGCCGTTCGATGCCAAGCAGCTCTCAGAGGGTCCAGCTCGGGGTCACAGCCAGTGACACATCACATCAAAATCACAGGAGAGAGTGAGGCGGTTTTCCTATCAAATCAGCTCACACTGCAAGAAATGGCCGCACGGACGAGCCAGTTAATTTTATAATCACTCCAAAGGAGTCTTTTTGTCTTAAAAAGAACAAATGCGTGAGAAAAGTCATTTTATTTTTATTGCGGCTACTTGTCTTTTTCGGGGAGAATGTCTCGAATCTTGAAATAAATGTATTTTTAAAAGATTTTTTTTTGACAAGTGAAGAAAAAAAAGTTGATTATCAGTTAAACAATTCCATCTGCACATCATTGCGTTCATGAGGGATGATACATTTCAACCGCTCTGCACGGAATAGCTCAGGATGGACATTTTTTGCAGCGCGCAGTCTGCGTCCTAGAGCCGGGGCTCGGAGTGTTTCAGACAGAAGGGAACGCAAACAAAGATAGCTTTTATTTCTCCCTCAAAGATTAACTCGGCGTATGTCCCCTTGTGTGTGTTGGATGTGTTAGTGTTTATCAGATTGTGTTTGTTCTCGCGGGCCGGTCAAATCACTTGGTTACACATGTTAACTGACCCAAACACCTGCTTCTCACACCGACCCGCTTTTTCACCGGCCCCCAGCTCCTCTTTGTCAGAACAAGATGGTCAAACTGGGCACCATAAAGGCAACAGATTTCATGTTTTATTATATTTTGGATTTGGCTGTTTGCATTTTAAACGTCAATAATTATTTAAGGATTCGTGGACAAAATGACCGAGCACGAAATGACCAACAAGTGTTTTGAGTGGGGGCAAAAGTTTTCTGTGTTCACGTGGAGGTTGGGAGCAGAATAGCTTTTGCTGCAGCCTGCACTGACAGTGATTTACAGCCTTCATCTAGAGAGCGCCTCAATTAGTGTTTTACTGTCGTGCTACCCAGAGGTTAATTTAAGTGTAATATAATACTCGAAAAAAAGTTACACGTTTCAGCAACCGGGCGGAAAACACATCCAAAAAAATGACCACGAAATTCAAAGTTGTGCTGAGGATCAACAAATAAACCCGCAGCTTTCAAATCTTTACTTTTGTTCAACGCTTATTTTAGAATTTCATAGGATTCTTTGCGCGTAAAAGTCCGCCTGCACACTGCTTTAAAGCGTGCGTAAAAGTAGCTTGTTCTTCACTTGTTGTTATGCGTTAATGTCTTTTTTGGCCACATTTTAACAACCTCTACAAGGAGAATATTAAACCAGTTAGATGGGGGAAACTGTGCCACAGAATTATGCAAGACCGAGTTGATGGAGACAGCAGCGGATTGAAACCAACCTGTTCCTCTGTCCACAAAACTTGTTATGGTGTTGGCAGATTTAGAAGAGCGGAAAAAGCTCGCATTTAGTCCGAGCTTCTCTGCAGCAGAGTATGTCCTGTATATAGAGAGCATGTATTCATGCGGAACAATAGCGTCCTTTAGATCTTCTTTGTGATGTCCCACGATAGAATGAGAGGACGCGAAGATGTCTTTTAGGAATTTGGAGGAGCTTTGTCCATCCTGATGAGGAATCCTGGCACCCCTGTTCCTCCTCGGTGCAGAGGGAGAGATGATAGCAGCAGATTGGAAACACGGTATATTCCCAAGGAAAACGAGGAGGAGGCCCAGATATATCGTAATGACTCGAAATGCGTCCATGGCTGGAAGATTCACCGGGAGATGTTAAGAAACTAAATTTTTTCCCCCCGCGCAGTCAAGTTAAATTCGGGGAGCCGCCGGAGCCGGAGATGGTGTGCGCGTCAGGGTCTGCTACTTTTGCGCTCTCTGGCCTCACCAGAAGAAGTGCGTTTTTCGCTCTGGACTCCACACAAGAGCGAAGACTGTTGGGCCGAAAAGAAACACGCCCACATGGTGGCTCAGTGCAAGGCTTCCCAAACAATTTCATGTCACAGACCTACTACAAAACGTGCAGTAGAGCCACGGGAATGCCAGAGGACAGAGTATAAGAACGGTGGGGACGGTTGGGTTGTTTTTGGTTTAGCAGCGAATGAATTGGCTGCACATGGAAATTAGACGTGTTTTATTTTGAATGATAAAAACTCAGTTATGTAATTTTGTGAATCAAAATAAATCGAAATTAAACAATTATCTATTTGCCCCTATTCGTGATGTTTTCTGTCACTGACAAGTTTACGCTGTTGCCAGAATTAGGTGTAAGTCCTGTCAGATTTTGAGAAACACTGCAACAGACTGATAGCCCTCCTTATCACCAAGTCTGACAGCCTGAAAGCTTCCAAGGACGATGGCATGAGATTAGATTAGATTTTAGGTACAGATAGGCTGAAGACACAAACAACGTGATTGTAAAGTTGTGACATTTTTTTACAGAAAGTATATTAAATGAAGGGAAAATAAGCATTCAAGTCAAATATCACTGGATGAATGTATGTCTTTTTTATTCTAATGACGGAGTAGGCTCAGCTCTTCAGAAGCAGAAGCGTCATTAAATAACCAGAGCAGTAAAGGCTTCTGGGTTTAAATGTAACTCAGTGGTGTGAACATTGCTAAGTCAAAACACTCAGCCTAGATGTGGAGACCTTCAAATGGTTCATTCGAGACTCTACTGACCTCTAATGGCCTCCAGCATCTATTACAAGAGAAGAAAAAGATGCTTCCCTACGTCTGTGAAAAGAACAGAGGACAACATGGAAAAAGCTAAGGGTTAAAATGTAAAAAGAAGCTACGAGTTTAAGGTTGTCAGGGCGCCATAATGAGTCTTGAAACTCTTATTCGTGATCAGCTTTCACTCAAACATTGTTTCTTGTTTTACAGCAGAGCAGGCTATGAGATTGAGTTTGGTGATTGAGATTTTTTTTCTGCTCTTGGCTGTGTATGATGTCAGTAAGAGCGGATATTCTTAACATGGTCATCTCATGCACACTGTTCTTGGTTTGAGCAGCTGCTTTTCAAGACTTTTGTTTACAAGAGGCAGCCAATGAGAAGATGGTAGGCTCAAAGAGAGGGTGGCCTCAAAGTGAGAGGAGCTAAACAGCTTGTTTCAGACAGTGGATGGACTGGGGGCTGCGTCATGGTCCAATATAAGATAAATAAGGATTATTTTGAACTGTGAACCATGCAAAGCTATTCTAGTAGAGTCCAAGACTAAAAAATATGGAGCGGGAAATGAGCACAATAGGGCCCCTTTAAAGAAATCATTCTCAACACTTGTGTAAATAAGATCAGAAGCATCAATCTTGACATGTTTGCATAAAGTCTTCCTGTCTGTCTTTTTGTGTGACTACGTGAACACAAACACATATCTGGTCAGCATTTTATATTTCAGCACATTTCATACGGTTGTGTGAAATGTGTTCCTGGAAGACTCGGCACGAGTTTGGGGAAATTAAAGTTCTTTTGTGTGCTGCCAAGTTTGTAGACAACTGGGTGGCTCATAGTCATGTTTGGACTTTGGAAAAGGTGAAGTGATTGGGAGAAAAGAAAAACACATTGATTCAAACATGGGACAGTGAGGAAAATTATTAGAATGGAGAAAGACTCAAGTGTGATCCCGAACACCAGACTCACACAGCTAATGATCATCCTAATAAATATTTAGTCTCTGATGTCTGTGGCCTCCATCCATCTTCATAAAGTATGTTAATGATACTTCTCATGTGCAAATACAGAATATTATCCCTATAATAATATAATGAAATGATTTATTCATAGTAACTATTGCAGTGGTTGCTGTCACAGGCATGTTAGCATCTGTAAGTGGAGGTTGTTTTTAATAAAACATGTCTGAAATGGAGCCATCATTATATACGAAGGTAACTACATTTGAGAGGTCACTGTGACACCCCCTGTAAGGTCGTTTATGAGACCCTAACAATGAGATGAAGGAAAACACCGGCTAAATTTAAAGTCGAGGAGTTGCTGGGATAGGTGAAGAACAGACTGAGGGTTTTTTTGACTTATTAATGAAACTAATGCAGTAGTGGCTATCATGGGTATGTTAGCGTCAACAGTTTATTCCCAAACTATGTAACCAAACACAAGAGGAAAGAAAGGAGAAAATGATAAAGTTTAAGTACATAAACTGAATATTAACAAATAATTAATGTATAAAAATTACATCTGTCCTCCACAATAATCCAGTATTTATTATTGTGAAATGTTAAATGTTTCACATTTATTACTTTGAAATGGAGTCAGTCATAATTTCCTGACTACATCACTTTGATAGGCCTGCAGCTGTAGAGCAGATTCAGTTAAGGTATTGTCAGATATATGTCAGAGCCACAGAAGTGGTAGTTTTTAAAATCAAAGTAAAGCAGTAAAATGTACTCTGTTGAAGGATATGGCTATATGACTCAATTGTATTACTGAATTACTTATTATATATAACCTGAAATATTCTTGTTTACTGGATTAAAACTGTATATAATCATAAAGACCTTTAGGAGCACTCACTGAGCCTACAAGGTCACAACAGGGTCATTGCCAGGATCCTGTATTCCTCAGCTTGAAAAAAAAAAAACCTGGCAGAAACCTGGAAAACATGTTGCCCAGCTCTGTACTGTCTTTATATGACATTAGAATTAAGGGAAGCTTATGAACTGGGGAATATAAGACCCTGGGAACATAGATATAGATAGATGTAGTTGTTGCAATGTTAGGGGCCACATCTAATTAGCTGGCTGTCTCATAGATACACGATTTTGACATTGTGGGATCTTTTCTGAAGGATATTCACGCTTCCATTTTTGTTTTCTTTTGTGAATGCAACCTGCTTCTGTACAAAATCACACAGCAATAAAGAGCCATTATTAAAATGTCAAATTCAGTTTAGTTCAGTTAAACATTTTTCCTCCAGCATCCAGCCACCAAACCTGTACCAAAACCTGTACCTGTATCAAATCACAGCTTTCTCTGACACCGGGGGTTCTATCGGGCACAGGCTTTGCCCCTGCAGTGGAAAAATTATGTCATTCAGTTTCATGAACATGTGGATTATTCTACCAAATACAATTTTTTAAGTTCATGTGCCATATGCCTTTCTTTATTTAGAAAAAAAAGTGTAGGTAATTTGCCATAGGTAGAGGTGTCACTGAACAACACCGCTGAAAGTGATATCTGGACCTGGATGTCTCAAAATTATAAGATCTTAAACTTATGAAAGGATATTTATACAATATTTTCCAGTTTTTGTTTTCTTTTGTGAATGCAACATGCTTTGGGACAAAAATCATATAGTTTATGATATGATTTGACAGTTTGACAGTGAACCCGCATGCGCAATAGGACACTGGATAGGAAATCAAGGCACTGAAACTGACACAGCCATTACTACTTTCCCTGCTGTTACATGTTGAACTGCCCTTTGTGGAGTAGGCCTATGAGGACGAATAATAGTAGTTGATTTTAAAAGGACATATAGTGAACTGTACTGTGTACCATCTTAAAATAAAGGGGAGTACAAATGAGATTTACTGATTTACTGCCCACCGTGCTTCAGTATCTTCTCGATCCAGCAGAGGGCCTCGGTGATACAAAACAATCTACAGCTTATAGGTGACATGCATTTTATTCACTGTCCAGTGTTTCCCTTTGGAATCCAGTTAAGACGCTTGGAATTAGCTGATGAAAATCCAAATAAATGAGGCAAGACAAAACATTAACAATCGGGTAATTTCACAGAGCTGCACGGCTCGGTTTGACTTCTATGAGTGAATCTCACTCTAATGTCCAACCAGTGGCTTGGCAAATAGTGTCTTTTGTGTTGTTTGGAGAATCTGTAAATGTTACTGGGATGAATGGCATTTAAAGCGCCAGCATCGCATTCCCACCAGCCTCGATTTCAGCACCATGGAGAGCCAACAGTCACTCTAACGGCAAGTCAGCAGGCTGTATTTGCCTTCATGCACATATTTGTACAGATAAACCTTCTGTATGCGTGTGCTGAACAAAAAACAGACCCATATATTATGTTAGGCATTTAGATGGCATGGTTTTAATTTGAGTCTGTTATGATGGCTTTAAGGAATTACGAGATTCCATAAATCCGTGCTGGAAATGTTAAACCTTAATTATTATTTCGCTTCCGGATAAATAGCCTGTTATATAGTCTATTAGGGGGAATTTGCACAATATATCATAGTATAAGCTACATTTTTAAGAATAATATAATAATATAATAATGGATAGTAATAATAATATATAATGGATAGCATACAGTGTATTTGCAGTCTCTAAACATGCCACTGCCTGTATACAAGCCCCTACGTGGTGGGGGGCTTGAATGGTTAAGTAACGCTACACGCGTTATGTAACACACTTGGGATGGCAGGCACAGTATTGCGCGCGCACTGTCAGTGGTCTCACTTCTTGCCCAATCGCGTGCGTCGCCAGTCTGCACTCAGCTCTCATCCGCCCGACATCCACACAGCAGAAACGCAGGCTGGCACCACCAGCACAGGAACGACCCTTTTGTGCTTCACCCAAACTGACGCGCATCCTTCTGAGAGACATCACCATCTAACGTCCAGGCAGGTGTTTCGTGTTTTGTTTTTTTAATCCTTGCATGAAAAATAATGTCACATCAAACGTGCATTTTGCCTCTAAAAATAGAAATTCAACTATTTTAGGGATGGGGGCAGGTGAAGAGGGCTGGGGAAAAGCTGTTTACAAGTTCAGGAACGAGTCTTTATTTGTTTATTTATTTTTTATCAAATCATTTTGACTATGCGCATAAAATTGAATATTTTGGATGCTGCTGGGTGAAATCTGTCCATCCGGCTTGAAAGTTGTTTACACCGACAGACATCCTGTAGATGACTTTACACGTCTTTATTCTGGAGGCATATCAGCGCCTCAGGAAAACATTCCCAGTAACTGCGGGGGCGCCAGATGAAACAAAACAAAATCCCGTGGCTGGATAAAACATAATAAAAATGTAAACTGCGTAATTATTTAATGGCAATATTAAAAGAATCACTGTCATTGTTAGGTTGGTATAATCTTAGAAGCCCTTATAATATTATAATATTCAGTAAAAAAAAAATAAATAAAAAGGATTTAAAGGGGGACGTGGTAAACAAAGGGAGGCATGTAAACACATTGCAGGCTTTCCTAGGGTTCAGTAATGATGGTTTAAATGGCTGTCCAAATTATGATTTATTTTTGAAAATGGTCAAGTGATGTGGATTAATCACTGTTGACTGTGGTTTTCTTTTGTATAAACATATCTTTTGTACTGACAGGAAGCTCTTTACTAGAAGTCAGTTTTGGTTTCAGAATGGTTTGTACTGAAAGTGAAAGTCACTTCCCAGTACTGACATCATGCAGTGATGAGGCAGTCTGTTTAAGGGTTGATGAGCTTAAAATAAAGGTTGCAGATGTGACATGTGACTCAGCAGAGAATGAAATCATTCTATTTAAGCACTTACTTTGTACTCCAACAAAAGGTAAAACAATATGGGCAAAAATAGAAGCTTAAACCTTCCAGAGGTGCACAAAACTCAAATATCAACTGTTACGAAGGGCCTTCACTGAAATTATGCAACTTTCCCCCCCCTAATAAACAGAGCAAATGTACCAACTGCTTTAATGTCTTTTTTAATGTCAAAGTGGAGTAAGAGGCTTCACATTAGTCCACGTGTGTGATCATCATTATAAAACACGCACTCTGGGATGGATTAAGGGAATTATTATTGACACCCACTCCATGATGTTTTAAAAGTACACCATCTGGATGAGGGGAGTAGCTCGAGCGGAGGCTTAAAGACTTGTTTACTTGTATCCCACTGACAGCTTTTATAAGTCGTTGTTTCCCAGTACATCTTCTTACTAAATCAGCACCAAACCTCCCATCAGTTTGTCTGTTTGTTGCTTAAGAGAGGCTTTGCAGCTCAGGTAATGCTTAGCCTGTTACTCAGCGGGTAGCCAATCAACTTTGTCTACAGTCAAGTAGAGGATCAGATAGATAGGTGCAAGTGGAAACACAAGAAAGGCAAGACCTGGGGACAGTCGAATCAGGTACAGCAGAAAATGCATGGGCCAGAATCTTTGATCTGATGAACATCAACACATCATTTTATCCAGGCTACAAATCCAAGGTTAGCAGAATTAAAATCAAAAGAAAACTACAAAACTAGCTGAAACAATATAGTGAACCTACAAAACTAGGCTAAGAAAGTGAACATTAACAACAAATGTCTTTAGTTAATTTGATCAACAGTACAACCAGGAGGCTTTAGTGCATATGTTTATTCTATCTGGGGTGAATAATGTTGTGACTAGGAGCCAACAAGCTTCACAAAGTTTCCCCAGAAAGTTGATTCTGTTCATGTGGATGTAGCGTTTACTGAAAAATGCTACATCCAGATGAACAGAATCAACTTTCTGGGATTTCCTTACCTGGATGATTGAGTATGCATCAAGACATTCAAAAAGTGTTGTGTTTTCTAAATGGCAAACATGCCAAAAAACAGAAGGAAAACTAATGCGGAAAAAAAAATCTCTAAATATATTTAAACAATCTAACTGAAACTGAAAGGAGTAAACTCACTCTGGAAACTACATGAAACTAAGCACAGTGCATCTCAGTACTATTAACATGCAGTTAGGCTGTCCTTGCAGCCCATCATAAAGCCAAAACACCCAATGTCATCAGCAGACTTTCAGGTTACAGTACTCCTAAAGGCTCCACTGAGACCAGTCTTCTTCCCTAAATAGTGACACTCCCCAAAATAGTGGGGTCAACCCAATAAAATCTATTATTAAAATCAAAAACTGATTACAGATAATGACGAGGACAGCACAAATTTACTAAATTCACCAAAAATCCAGCCAGTAGTTATTAAGACATTTTACTCAAAACTGAAAATCTCAACCTCAGAGAGAAGCTAAAGAGGAAGTCAAAGGACCAACAAAGACATACTGGATGATTTTTCTGGGAACCATGAATGCCTTTGCTTTATGTAATGGCAGCCCATTCAGCGACATAGTCACCAAAATTAGTCAGCTTGGTAATGGTGCTTCATGAAAAGTCAGAGGATCACCAGAGTCAGTGGTATTCTAAGGCTCATGACAATCTGCCAAGTATTTGTTTAGATACCACGTTTTAATCAGCACCAAAGCAGTGAGCCTACTGACTGTCTGACAGTCCGACACTGCCATTCACATTTTCTCTCAACCACACCTTGTTTTACTGAACAATCACACATCTCATCTTCTCTGTTCAGCTCGTGTTTCGTTTCATCCACCTCCCCTCTATGCCTTACCCATGTTTTCCTTACTATTAGTAGTTTTTTTCCTTTAAAGCAAAATTGATCAGTGGCACCCCTTAATGAGAGCCACAGTTTTAAAAAGTGCATTCAAAAATATAAATATGCTATTATCATATAAAGTCAGTAGCATTTGGTTTAGTATATGATGCTCCCTAAACATGCTTGCTAGAGTACACAATGTTCATTCAGTCTGAGAAAAACACTGAACAGCTGAATGGTACCTCCCCCTCATCACTTCCAGATATTTCCTCAGCGAGGGGCAGCATCTCAGGATGAGCAGCAGAAGCCTTCACTCTGTGCGAGTTTATTCATAACTGGTTCCATCTAGCTCGACTCCTTCGTGCAGCTTATTCCCTTCAGTTGCTATGACTGTTGCTAGGGCACGGCTGTGGCCGCTCGGCCCTGCTTGGTGCTTATAATCTGATTCTGCCATGCTATTGTACCAGGCTGCTGTGCGTTACTACAGCGCATGATGAAACTATGGATGCCTGAAAACAAAAATGAAGCTGTAAGGCAAGGTGGTGCAGGCCATTCAGAGCACATTGCAATCTATTTTTGAAGAAGATGGAGGTGGAGTTTGATTCCCGTGACTCTGCAGTCTAATTTTGCAATTCACTTTGGTCCTTGGTGGTTTGAAAAGGAGGAGTTTGCACAAATCTGGGCTACTCATAAAAGGATATTAGGCCGTAATATTCGGTCATCAAGTGGTGATATCAGCGTGTTATTGATGGAGGAGTGTTTTGCGAAGTTTTAAAATGTAGGGGAGGAAGACAAGCTCAGATTCACTGATGCGACAGTTGCACACAGACCCTGGGGTCAATTACATCATTCCTAATGCAAAAAAAAAGAACATGTATGCACTTATGCAACTGACCCCCTTAGGCGAGGGCGCTAAGAGGCAATCAACAGGCGAGAGGAAGTGAAGTAATTGTATAAAGTTTATTCAAGCATGAGAGAAGATCTGCATTATTTAGCTCTGGAGCATCAATAAGAAATGCTTCTCTCTTGTTTAAATGTGCATGTGCAAAACAAAAAGTTTTGTACATGCACAGAGTGTTTTTTTTCTACTTTGGTTGAAACCTTTTATAAAAAGAAGGCGTAGCGTCGCTCCATCATCCATTATATCTCATTTATTGAAGCACTTTGAGGCATTCGGCAGGCAGCCCTGCACTTTTTGCACAGACAGCTGATAAGCAGAGTTAGCATGGTCTCTACTGCTGTACTGCTGTGCTTCATATCTGATCATTTTAATCTGGGATGATTTGATGAATAATCCAAACATGAAGAGATCACTCAATATATTTTTTCTTTATAGTCGTTTCTGTATCTGAGTCTGAACTTTTATAAAAACATGAGCAGCTGAGTTAAAGGACCAGTGTGTAGAATTTAGGGGCATAATCATGTGTAACTGCAAACTGTTGTTCATTTGTAAGTTTAGAATGAGGCCTTTATATCTACAAAGACAGCAGGTCCTCTTCGACTGATCCTGCCATGTTGCATCATCATGTTTCTACAGCAGACCAGAACATGCAAATCAAATGCTGCTTCTAGAAAGGGCTTTTCACATTTTTACACTGACGCGATGCCCCCTGTAGGTTCTCCCTCATGGAAACGAAAGGGATAATTCAGTTTGTTGCAATCTGCAACGGGATGCAATTAAATCCCTTTAACTTATTTATCCTTTAATTTATTTAAAATCGAATTCTGTCAAATACTTTTTTTTGTCTGTCCACCATTTTGGTCCAGACTCAAATACTATGACAACAATAGGATTGATTGCCACGGAATTTTGTGCAGTAATTTATGGTCTCCAGAGGATGAGCTACACTGACTTTGGTGATCACATTATTTATCCTATAAGCCACAGCATGAGGGTGACAGAGCAAAAGCAAATCTACTATTGGGTGAAATGCCATGAAAACATGTTACAGACATTTAAAGCCCCTTAAGGATACATTTTAACGAGCTAGTCATCCTCTGATTTTTCTTCCAGCGCTGCCACCAGGTCAAAGCTTTCACTTACTGATATACAGAGTACTCCTCAAAATAAACTTAATAGATGTACCATACTGTCTTTGAACACCCATCTTTTCCTTCAGTGTGACATTTTTTATTGAAAAATCCAAACTGCTTTAGCATGGAGTATGAAATATGATTCATGATCCTTAGAGGATGATGTGGAAAAACTTATATTTTCTGACCCTTTAACTAGAATCCTTTTTAACTAGCACCATTACGCAATAGCTTCCCCGCAGAGCTGATGACATTTCAACCAGCTCCTGCTCTATGTGTCTATTGCTGCTTGGCAATCATCAGCACGCTAACATAGGAAACAGAAATTTTAAACTTATATATGTCAGCATGCTTGTAGATTGTAGATAGCACCACTGTCATTAAGCTGCTTACATAGCCTACAGACTGTATAGATTATTTTTTATGTAATTTCCTCCTTTAGTTTGTTTTTGCTCTTTGATTCCTGGGCTTTATTTGATTGTTAAAAGACTTACTAATCCTGATATGAAAAGGTAGCCTGCTGTTTATTTTTAGCATTTTTATTTGTTTCATAAGGTCACTTGTGTGCTGGTCATGGGTCAAGTCTGGCTCCAGGCTTCTAGTACCATCTGTACCAGGCAGGATGTGTGTATGCACGTGTGTGCGTATGTGTGTGTGTATGTGAGGTGGGTGGGATTTAGTGGTAACAGAGTTCAGACAGAGGCCCCTTGTTTATTAAGGGTTTGACTGCCACTTCAAAATGCTTCTCCATACACGGTCCACAGAAACACGATTCACCGGATTTTTTCTCTTCTTTAACACTCATTAGGGGAGAACACTGTGTGAAGCACAATGGGACCGTTCCAAGAATATGAGGTGAGTCTTATCTGAATGCAGAATGCTATAGATTTTTTTTTTTTTTTTTTTTTTTTTTTATAAAATTC